>JAOTQG010105281.1:0-12839 GCA_025631175.1 Iris virginica
ACCCAAGATGCGGCGCTAGGTGTGGGCCAGTTGGTGGGCTAGGTAGCGGACCGAGTTTTCGGGCTCGGGTCGTTACACTTCCTGCACGTTTGACCATTTATATTTTCATTTCCACTTACACATTTCTTGTCTCGAAGAGATTTCAGTGCTGGTGATGTAATTCTAATCCCAAAAATTAAAATGACCTACAATCATTAATTTTCAGATAACTGTTTTTTTGGGCTTCGAGTTTCAAATCCATGATTGTTGAGTGAAAACAGAAATTGGAACGAAATTTAGTTCAGAGAACCAGCAATTGCTTTCACATTTGCCTTTTTCTATCCCTCATGAATTTCAGATGTTCTGTATTCAAAAACTCAATTTTTGGAGTTTTATATCTCATCTTTCTCTGGAAGTATTAACTGGAGTGTTGTTCCCTGGCAAAGGCTGAAGATCTGATACTGAACCTATTCTCAGAATTATGAGTGTTTTGAGGGACCTCTGTTGTTTTTGTGGGTAAAGGTTTTTGGGTTCAGAGCCTGATATGTGTATGTTCTTGAAGCTCCTTTTAGACAAGGGGGACCCCTCAGTCTTAGAGTCATATTCTTGAGTGCTCCTAGTTACAAGGGCTGTGCCCATTTGCCTTTCCTTGTTATTTTATTATCTTTCGTTAGTTTTTTGCCTTTCGCACAGTTCTCTTTGGTACCTTGAGTAGTGATATTTACTCCGTTTAAGTTACAGCTTGACGGTGTGGACCCCACATAGTGGCATGTTTTGTATTTTGTAGGATGTTTTTGTAAATAAATTTGTATTATTAGCCATCCAGATGTACTGGTTTAATTCATTGAGAAATTGATCAGAGAGGTGGGCTTGTAATCTCTAAAATATGTAGGTAATGTTAAACGTCATTTGGGGTCAAACTGGCCATTCATTTCCTTACTCCACTGGGCTTGAACTAAAACTTGACAAGATCTTGGAAAACCAGGCACATAAGTATTGCCTTAACTTGGTCACATTAAGATGAAAAACGAATGATAAAATTATGTGGTGGATGCTGTCAGTATTTTACAACATCCCTCTTCACAGGTGGACCTACTGTAGGAAAGGCTTCTGGCCTTTCATGCATTGTTGAACCTTTTGGGTTAACCAGGTTATTGATGGTATTTTTTTGCTGAAAGATTTTTATTACCATATGACCTAAATCACCTGATATATTTAAAGGTTTATTCAGCTTATATGATTGCCGAGAACATGGCTGTACTTTAAACATAAAGGTGCTTTACAGGTTATATAATTGCTGAGAACATGGCTGTACTTCAAACACAAAGGGTAATTAGAGTTCCTTTTTCTGGCTCTTAAGAGAGTGGACTGAAATCCAACTTAATATTGTTATAGATGAGAATTCTTTCTTCATAAAAGTATTAATATTAGAGTAATGTATTCATGCTTCCATATTTTTTGTTTATTTTGATGGTCGATCTTCGAAAAAATATGATTGTAAAACAAGTAATAATGGCTAGGGATAAAAACCTTCTAAGTTAATACCTCTCATTAATTGTCAGGTTTAGGCTTGTAGCTAATAGGACTATCAGATACAGAGACTTTCTCTCCTACAATAGCCAATAGATAGCTGTTTAAAACGAAGAAGTCATGAACAAGTGCTTATTTTCCACACGGGGATGTGAAAATGTTGGATGTTGGCATATCTAACCTCTGATCTTCAGTGTTTTATTTATTCATTTTGATAAGAAATGAAATAATTTTACTAAGCGAAGAAAAAAGTACAAATCAGGAGGAGACGGTGTTTAATCATATTTTGATAAGAACTGAAATAATTTTATTAAGCGAAGAAAAAAGTACAAATCAGGAGGAGACAGTATTTATTCATTTTGTTGGCTTATATTTTTACCCCGCATTTTCAATTCTGCACTTGTCAGCTCAAGATGTTACTTGGATGACCGGCATACATCCTTTCATGAACTACACAAAATATCATTTTTCTGCGTTATAATCTGTTAATCATCTACATAGTCACCTGGAGAAATTATGGTTGTGTTACATCAACATATAGATGCTTGATACTTCGTAAATTCCAACTTATAATGTTGCATACGAACTTTTTTTTCCTCTTGTATTTAGCTCGCTTAGATTAAGGTTAATCTTTCAAACTTATTTTCCTCTTCTGTGCTGATCTTATTCGCAGCTTTTGCCTTTGCAGCATCTTGTATTTCTGTGAACAGGATGTATGTATATCTGTTGAACAGACTAAAATGTTTGTTCATCTGACGACATGGGGAAAATCCCCGTATATTTATTAAAGATGAAGTGTTCATTCTACCTCAAAAAGTGGCACACATACCTGCTTACTGCTAAAAATCGGCACATCCATCTATATCCACCCCTCCCAGGATACAAAATTGGAAAATCCGGTCCTATTTTGCAAGTTTTAATACCTGGGATTCCATTGTGCTATATATACCCCCTCTAAACATTAGAATCTGAAATGCAACCAGTCTCCTTGAAACTTTGCACTTTACTGGTCTGTTTAGAAGTCTCTTCTATCTGAAATAATTTATAGATGTTTGAAGGGGAAGCACGGACACTATGGCCAATCCTACCTGATAGGGTTAAAACCTAATTGATTGACTGTAATTTCATTTTTGAACTAGATGCATCCTTTAGCATATTCTGAAACTATGGTCCTAAAACAGTTGCTCAGTAAGCAACAAGGCTTCACTATAGTGCACTATGCCACCTGAAAAAATGTACTTAGGTTAATACGACTATTTGTTCATAGAAACCACTCTTAAACAATCATCTCCCGTCACTGTTTATGAATTTTTTGAGAAGGATGGATACTCAAAGTATTGGGCTATTTGCTGATATTTGTGGTTCTATTTCAGTAATTTGAGGTGGAATAAGCTTCAAGATGTCATTCCTCCTGAAATAGGTGAACTGAAGAGACTAACGCATCTGTGAGTAGTTTTGACATCTTTGAAAAAATTTGATTTTATTCTGCTTAATTCTTTCCTTACTGTCTATACTGAATGCTTAAAACTTCTGCAGCTACTTGAGTTTTAATAATTTTAAAGGTGAAATCCCAAAGGAGCTTGCAAATCTTCCTGAGCTGCAGTATCTCCATCTGCATGAAAATCGTTTCATTGGGCGAATTCCACCAGAATTGGGCACTTTACAAAACCTTCGGCACTTGTACAATCTGTCGTCTTGTTTTTTCAAGTTGCACCTTGCTCTTTAATTTTCCTCGACATGGTCTCATTGTGAAATCGTCTTTTTAGGGATGTTGGTAACAATCATCTCGTTGGAACTATAAGGGAGCTTATACGCATTGAGGGATGCTTTCCAGTTCTGCGAAACCTGTATGACAATGACGATAAATTTTGAACTACTTCATCTGTTCTTTTCTGCTAGAGCGATCAACAACTGCTATTTAAAGGCAAACGCGACGATGTGCCCTATGGACACATGTTGAGCTCCTATTTATAGTTTGTTTTCTGTCAATGACTACCATATTGGCATTGGAACTTGTGAATGGGTGGTCATGAGAGACATAACCAACTATAACTAGATTTTTAAATGTACAGTTTGAGCATGCATGAGATGTTTACGAAAATTTTGAAGACAGTTAATCTTTGTAATTTGCATATGCAGTTACCTAAACAATAATTATCTTACGGGAGGAATTCCTGCACAGCTAGCAAACTTGACTAACCTGGAAATTTTGTAAGTATTGGGGATGCAGGAAAATTAATTTTAGTGGATAGTTTTTTGTCTGTTTTCTCTCAGAAGCTGTTTTCTTAAAGATTCATGTTGATTACAGGTATTTATCCTACAACAAGATGTCTGGAATAATACCATCTGGACTTGCTCATATTTCTAAATTAACTTACTTGTAAGTGTCACTTGTTCCTGTCTTTACAAAGCATAGGCGTGTAATTGTAGTGGATGTGTTATATCCCATTCATAGAGCCATATATTACGAAAATGGCATTTTGGACTTTAGAAATATGTCCATGTATCAGTTCATAACCAAACTTTTCATTCGTAGGATAGGATTTTGTTTAGAGCATTCTCCAGGATTTGGAGAACTTCCATTGCATGCTGTTTATTACTGCCTCACACTAGCTAATGTTGTGCTGGCATTGCATCACTTGATTAGCAGTAACGGAACCACTTTTGCTTCTGCTAATTATAGGAATTGGTTATTGTGTGCATGTTCATTTTTGTGCACTATCAGATCTCTTTAATGTCAGGTTACTTGTGGGGCTAACATAGAAGAATTTTTCCAATGTACCTTAAGTTCTTCCTATATTAATTTCAGGTATCTGGATCACAATCAATTTAGTGGAAGGATTCCTGATGCCTTCTATAAGCACCCCTTCTTGAAAGAAATGTAAGCTTCTCCGTCTACTCTCTATCTTAATTCGACATTTCATGAACCTCGTATCTCATACTGTTCTGCTGCAGGTATATTGAGGGTAATGCATTCCGGCCAGGTGTCAACCCAATTGGCATTCACAAATTACTTGAAATTTCTGATTCAGAGTTCTTGTTTTAGCCAGTTTGTTGATCTCTTAGTCTATCATTTTTTTCTTTCTCAAAAGTCGAGCATTCCATGAAAATTCTTTGGGTGCTGCAAGACCGACATATATTTTTGCACATTTTTGTATGTTGTAGCCTATAATCAATTTAGTGAGTTCCCAAGGAGTTTACTGTATAGTACATAGTATACTGTAGTTTATAATCAACCGAAGACTTCAGTTACATAGCGATGATTCTTGAGTGACTGCTCTATTCAAGGGTGTTAAAAGTGATTTCAGCTTAATTCGCGTGTTTCAGTTTATTTAATGGCTGAATCCATCTCATGTAGATAGTAGAACACACCGCAAATTCTGTATTATGCACAGCTTTAAGAAATGCAAGCTGGAGGGGTTGTATCAGGCCTGGGGCTGGATTTTGCATCTGGGATGAGAGAAATCACTCTCTTGCCTGACCGCCATCATCTCGGGGCACAATTTGGCAGCCTAACGTTCTACTCAGGTTCAGCATTTCGCAAACTTTAGTTTACCTGAAGAAAGATTTTCATCGTTCATGTCAAAAATCATAGCGTGAGCAGATCAAGAACATCATATTCAGCTTGATGATTTTTGCAACATTAGTTTTCCCAGTGTCAGGCTGCATTGCTATGAGGCAGAAATTGGGAAGAAAATTTTCACTTGCACAGTACAAACTGAATGAATAGTGTGGTGCTTTTACTTGCAATGAGAATTTGACAAGTAGTTTGGTGCTTTAAATTTTTGATTAAATGGAATAGATACTAAGCAGGAGACTGAATACACATTTTCCAATTCTCATTCTTATTTTTCATTTCTTTTCTTTCTATATGCTCTCACAAATTTCTTTCTTTCTCCAACTTTTTACTTTTATCATTACAGAAAATCAAACAATTTAACACATTATTGTAAAAAATGAAGAACGAAATGGACTGAGAAATTCTCTATATATAGAATCGACGGGAATTTTCTACAATGACACTGTCAAATTAATCATCAAATTAATCAAAAACCAATATTTTTTATGTTAAAAATCAGCAAAAGTGTTTAATGCTCTGAGGCTAACACTAGTGTTAATGAATAATGCTATAGCCACAAAAAAAAAGTGTATAAAAATGGGTGTATTTGAATGAACGATTTTTTAATTTAGTTTTTGAATTTTTATAATGATTAAAGTAAAAGTAAGAGAGATAAATAGAAAAATTGTGGGACCAATGAGATAGAAAAATTAAAAAATAAAAAAATTGGATAAAAAACACTCAAGAGTTCATATTTTTATTGATGTAATTTTTTTTTTAATAATAGGGTTCACACATTTTTTAGTCAATCATACAAGCAAATTAAAATTTTGTACATTTTTTATACACATTTTAAATTTAAATAAATTAAGTAATTTTCCTTCTATAATTAACAAATTTAAATAAATTCATTCCGAATAAGGCCTCTCAATTACGGCACCAAGAATCTCATTTTCCAACCTACATTCCGCCCGCCCATCCAAATCGTATTGTTCGGCAATGTAGCACCATGTCTGAAGGGATCAGTTGTATGAAGCGGCCGGTTTGAAATCCACTCTTGGTGGCAGAGTGCCAAATGTCGGCGAGGACCGGAAGATGCCTGAAACTGTTGGAGAAATGCAAGAACATGAGGCAGTTAAAACAGGCTCATGCTCAATCAATCACTTGTGGCCTTGGGCAAAATAGCTTCGCACTCAGCAGACTCTTAGCCTTCTTCTGCACAGCAGACCCAGACCCTCAAATTCGTGGTAACAACTTAACTCATGCTTTGAACATTTATCACTACATTGAAAACCCCACTAATTGCATTTCCAACACAATGATCAAAGCTTGTTCACTCGGAAATGACCATGTCGCTGCCATACGTTTATACAAACACATGTTGGGCATTGGATTGCGTCCCGATAATTATACATTACCTTATGTTTTGAAAGCATGCGCAAACTTGAAAAGTTGTCGCCTTGGCGAGTTGATTCATGGGCATTGCATGAAACTTGGGTTCGTGTTTGATGTATTTGTGGGGAATACTTTGATTTTTATGTACTCGAGTTTTGATGACATGGAAGCTGCGCGGTATGTGTTTGATGAGATTCCTAATCATTGTGTTGTGGCATGGACAGTGTTGATTTCTGGGTATGCTAAACGAGGAGATGCTGAGTCGGCTAGATTGTTATTTGATGAGGCACTGGTAAAGGATAGAGGGGTTTGGGGTTCTATGATTTCGGGGTATGTGCAGAATAATTGTTTTAAGGAGGGATTACAATTGTTTCGCTTAATGCAGTCAACAACAGATATTTTGCCTGATGAAGCTATTTTTGTGAGTGTACTTTGTGCTTGTGCTCATCTGGGAGCACTTGATATTGGGATATGGATTCACAGACATTTAATCCGAATCAATATGCATGCAAGTGTGAGGTTAGGCACGGCAATGATAGACATGTATGCCAAATGTGGGAAGTTGTATCTAGCTGAGAGTGTGTTTGAGGAAATGCCCGAAAGGGATACTATATGCTGGAATGCTATGATTTCGGGACTTGCAATGCATGGAGATGGAGTGCGTGCTCTCGGGCTGTTTATGGAAATGGAAAGGGCTAGAGTTCCACCAGATGATATTACATTCATTTCCATCTTTGCTGCTTGTAGTTATTCAGGCATGGTATATGAAGGCCTAAAGTTATTTCAATTAATGCATAATGTATACAAGGTTGAGCCTAAAGCTGAACATTATGGGTGTGTAATAGACTTCCTTGGCAGAGCTGGTCTTTTCGAAGAAGCAATGAATATTATCCAGCATATGCCCAAATCTTGTAGCCCCTCTGAAGAGGCAATAGCATGGCGAACATTATTAAATGCTTGCCAGGGTCATGGACAGATTGAAATTGCCGAGATTGCTGCAGAGAGACTACTGCAGTTAGAACGTCATAGTGGCGTCTATATTCTGCTGTCAAACATTTATTCTACTGAAGGAATATATGATAATGTGAAAAGGATTAGGATGATGATGAAAAGCCAAGGGATCGAAAAAATACCAGGGTGCAGCTCAGTCGAGGTCAATGGTGTTGTGCATGAGTTCATTGCTGGGGAGAAAACACATTTCCAAATAGAAGATATACACATACTTTTGGAGATGTTGAACAAGCAGTTGGATTAAGTGGAATATAAATTTGTATTGAGTTGTAAAATATGATAGAGGACAGCTGGGTGGTGTATTGACAAAAAAACTTGCGGCATATTATGTAGCTGTTCTTTTATAGTCAGCATCATTGTACCAACAGCTTATTTGAAGTCAATGGCATTGTGCGGTAAGTCAAATAGAATGTAAAACTTCACACTGGTTATAAGCAGTTGTGCTGCAACACAATGGCTGGAATAATACCGCCTGGATTTTCTTATATTCCCAAATCAAGCTTCTCTCTTTTGTTTTTTTTTTCTTCCCCCCAAAGAAATTTACTAGATGAAGGAGAAGAATTGCATTTCTTTAGTGTTGTATAAATATATAATAAAAGTTATTAGTGAAAAGACTTTCTTTTTAATTTCTTGAATTAATTATTCTACATTATTGGTTGCAGTAAAAGCTGGTAATGAAATAGTGGAAGGTGGTCTACGCTTGGGTCCGAAATGATCCTTGCGGGGATGGTGATTTGCCACCTTGCTTACGTGTCTCTTGCATGGTTGCACCACACATGGTGATTACAGAGTTACAGAACTGTAAGTAGTTGTTTCTGCTTTGTTTTGAAGTGAGGCTAGCTACTTATCTATTGGAGCTATTGATTTTCTTACCAAGTTTCTGCATTGGGTTCATATTTTTATTGCAGGGAGGTTTATGCTGTGTCAACTGTTCGGCCTTTTCCTACAAGACTGTAAGGCTCTTTGACCTTGTTGTTTTCATTCTTCTCTTTGTTCAAGTCATTTTACCTTCTACTTCAGTAAAACTGGTTTCTTGTTGTCATACAAGAATATGATTAATGATTTTGTTAATAAGAAAGTCGACTTCTAGTTTTAACATTTTGTTTGTGTATGGGTGCCAAATTATTAACAGTATGCATTATGAATTTCAGTGTGTGTTTATATTTCTGTTGTTTATGAGCATTATCAATATGGCATGTTTAAAGACACAATTTTCCCATATCTGGAAAGGCATATATAAATTGGTCACTCTTATTAGGTAATGTTTCCCAATTTTGGATTTCACATGACAAGAAGTTAACTGGGCTCATTCCCCCCTCATAGATTGGGTGTCTGAGACGCCTTAAACTAGTGTATGATTCTCAACTCTCGAGTAACTGCGACAGTCCTTTGTATTGGTATACATTTAGCTTCTCCATATAGATTGCTATTTTTGCACCCAAAGAACGAAAAAGAGAGTTCTATTTATCCCTTTTACTTCTTAAATATTGTACATTCATTTTTGAATAGATTAGTCAGTGTTGTACTATCAACGAAAAAAAAAAGAATGAGGCAACACTTACAAAATGTATATAGAATCGGGCACTTATCACAAAACATGGATTTATGTGTATTCTGTATTATAAAATATATGGACGACACTGCACTAGAAATATGAAATCACTATAGTAATTTTCTATAATTTGCAATTTTTAATTTGGTCCGTAGTATATACAATGCTGCCCCCTCCCCTCTTCATCCTCAAACTTTCGTGTTGAAAAAAAGAATGTTAACTGATCCTGGATCCACATGGTACATATGTAATTGGGTGAGTTACTCAGTTAACTGAAGTGCAGAACTTTATATTTAGTCGATTTGATTATGATAAATATGGCTGAAACTAATCCTGACAATATGTGGATTGTCCCAATTCGTACTGCAACAATGATAGAAGAAGAAAATAAAGAAAAAGAAAACCAAAAGAAAGAAAAGGAATAGCCACCGGATGAGGCTAAATCCAACTGTTGCGGGTTATGTATATTATGATAGTATAGGGGCTCTAGCTGTAATTATTATTATCTTAGAATTAGGAGTATAAATACTATTGCCTAACCAGATTTAGGTAAAGCCTTTTGGAATATATGTTTTTCATATATTCCTGTTCTCTATTACTTCACATGGTATTAGAGCATTTGGGTCTCTACATTCTTGACAGTGGTTTCAACGTGTCAAAGTCAGTTGCATGTTCTAGTGTTACTTTCGCTCATCAAATCCATTGTCGGTCAGGGCATCCATCTTTATTGAGTCTAAAGAAAATGAGTCCTAGTTTATATTCTGTCTCCAGTTTAGATTGTAAGTCGTGTCAGTTTGCCAAGCATCATCGTGCATCCTATTTGCCTAGAGTCAATAAATGGGTTGTGTCCCCTTTTGAGTTGGTTCATTCCGATGTTTGGGGTTCTAGTCCAATCAAGTCCAAACCAGGATTTCGGTATGTTGTTACCTTTATTGATGACTTCTCTCGAGCTACTTGGTTATACTTAATGCAAAGTCGTGGTGAATTTATCCTCCATATTTTGTTCATTTGTGTTGAAATAAAAACTCCGACCAATCATTCTGTACGTACTTTGAGAAGTGATAGTGACAGAATATTTTTCCAAACCATATAACTTGTAGAGGTTGAAGCATGGCATGATTCACGAATCTTCATGTGTTGATACATCACCTGGGAATTGGGGTTGTAGAAATGAAGAATAGACAATTATTAGAAGTTGCAAGGGCTTTGCTATTTCAGATGAAAAGTCCTTCGATATTTTTGGCAGATGCAATTTCTACTGCTTATTTCTTGATAAATCGTATGCCATCATCAATTCTTAAAGGTGAAAATCCTTATTTTGTGTTGTACCCGTCTTGTTCATTATATCCATTGCCTCCTCGTGTTTTTGGGTGCACTTGTTTTGTCCGTGATGTTCGTGTTCGGGTATCCAAATTAGATCCGAAGTCTCTTAAATGCATATTCTTGGGTTATTCACGTGTTCGGAAAGGATATCGATGTTACTCTCCAGAATTAGGTGGTTATCTACTTTCTGCATTTGTGACTTTCTTTGAGTCTACACCTTTTGTTGCAGCGTCTTCTTCCTCTGATGGTGAGGAGGAGGAACATGATTTTTTGGTGTAAACCTTGAGATCGAAAGTTGTTCCTTCTTTGCCTGAGTCATCAACTTTGAGTCGGTCGTGCCCTCTGATTACTCAAGTGTATTCTCGCAGAATCCATCAAACTACTGTTGAAAATGAAGTTGCACCTGACTCGCCTCCTACGTCAGCTCCTTCATCGAAAAATCCAAGTCTATATGTTCCAGTTGCATTACGGAAAGGTAAATGAACTAGTACATACCCTATTTTTTCATTTGTGTTGTATAATCAGTTATCCCCCTCCTCATGTTCCTTCTTTGCTTCACTTGGTTATGTGTCAATTCCTAAATTTGTAGTTGAAGCCTGATCCCACCCAAGTTGGCGGGCTGCTATGGAGGAGGTGATAGCTGCTTTGGATCTGAATGGTACTTGGGAACTAGTTGTGTTACCTGCCAATAAATGAGCTGTTGGATGTAAGTGGGTCTTTTCTATTAAGTTTAATCCAGATGGTTCTCTGGCACCCTTGAGGCAAGATTTGTTGCCAAAGGTTAAGCTCAATTTTACGGCGTTGACTACACTGAAACCTTTTCCCTATTAAACTGGCATCTGTGCGAGTGTTTATATCTCGCGTTCCTATATATATTTGACATATTTATCAATTAGATATCAAAAATGCATTTTTGCACAGTGATTTACAGGAGAAAGTGGATATGGAGCAACCGCCTGGGTTTGTTGCTCCAGGAGGAGGCAGAGTAAGGTTTTGTCGTTTGAAAAAGTATTTGTATGAGTTAAAACAATCGCCTCGTGTGTGATTTTGTCGATTTCCCGTGATCATTCTGTTTTCTTTCGGCACTATGCTGCAGGTATGCTATTGTTGGTAGCATAAGTTAGTGACATTGTTATTACGAGGAGCGAAGCTGCTGGCTTCTCTGGCCCTAATTGTTCCTTCAGAGTCAGTTTCAGAACAAAGATTTGGATTTCTTGAAATATATCCTTTTTACCAATTATTGTTCAGATGGGTGTGTCCTCTTTGAATATATAAACCATTTATTTGCAGAAACTAGAATGAAAATGGACTTTATCAAATATTTTTTCATGCTGTTTATAAACTGCAATTTCCTAAATGGTATAGGAAGGTTATCAAATATTCCTGGGGTGTTTATCATTGGGAGTTCACGAGTGACAACCATTCATATAATTTGTTTTGCCACCGGTGGAGTTCAAGTATGACAACCATTCACACATAAATATTACAGGGAGCTGTTATTTGCAAGCATAAAGTGTTTAATTTAATGTACAAAATTTCGTGACAAAAATAACATTTATTGAATAAAATTATATTCTTTTAATGAAAAAAACAAAATTATTACGGAAAATTGAGATTTATATCCTTTTAGATAAAAAAAAATAAAAACATTATTACAGAAAATTGGGATTAATATTATCATGATAAACACTCCCCCTCTCCCTGGACTATAGTACGGAAATATGCAAGATTTTGAAGCACATATTTTAACTCACTCCGGCTTTGGTGCACTCTGCTTCGATGGGAGAAGGGTTTTGGGTTTATTGTGTGGATTCAGTTTTTTTTAGGAGTAGACTGGCTACTAATTAAAAGTAGGGATAAATACTGCATTAATCATCAACTATGCAGCTCCTGGAGAACTTCCTCCCTCTTTTAAATTGATACCACAAAATAATTAAACTGGAATATCTTCCAATGGAATTATTGATTAAATACTGGAATTCAAGAGCTTTTGTGTATTTAATACTTTGGAAATTTTTAAGAAAATATACTTCAAAATATTTTAGACATAATCAAGATGACAAAAAATAAATAGGATGGAAAATAAGAACTTACAAAAACGATTCATCTGATAAATCTATATTATAAGGGAGCTCAGTCTCCTATTCATTGAAAGGGACAACTCCAACAGTAACTCTTTACTAATTTCGAGGTCGAGCCACTGACACCGTCCTTTTTGTGTGTGGTGCAATAAACAGAGAGAGGGGAAGGGGAGGGGGCGGGTGGAGGGACGCTATTAATAAGGTTGCAGCTACTCAAAAGTTTGTTTGGAGTAGTGGTGATGCTAATGGGTTGATATAATTACTTAGATTGAGGAAGAAGCGGGATCGTGATTATTTTTATCATTTTTACGTAGATGAAGAAGGGAGGCTAAGCTCTATTTTTTGGAGGAATTCGAGAATGAAGAGGGATTACGAGGCCTTTGGTGATCTTTTTGTACATGATACAACG
>JAOTQG010105292.1:0-12833 GCA_025631175.1 Iris virginica
ATCAGAGACTAAATTGCAAAATTTTAAACTTAAAGGCCTAAATTGAAATTTACGATAAATATTAAGACCTAAAATAATAAATCCTTTTTCAAATTGAAGCTTGTGCTTTGCCTTATCTTTTATTGTTTTTTTTTTTGCTCTGCCATTATGATGCTTATCTTATTAGAAAGTATGTACTAACAAGTAACCAGCGGTCGGTATATCCGGTGCTTAAGCACTCGGTGTTAGAAATGCTTATTTTTTTTTTCGAATATACATAAAGACTATAAATTAAGTATATAATATGAATATAAAATGCACATAAGTTATATCATTATCATATTCATAATTATTATGTGCATTCCATATTTATATTATGTATATAATTTATAATCTTTATATACATTTGGAGAAAAAATGGACACTCCTTACATCGAGCGCCTAAATGCTCGTATAATTTGTTACTGACAAGTGCTTTAGATATTTATGAATAATATAAAAGTAAAAATAATTCATATTATATATTTGTCGATTTTTACATTTATTAAAAAAATTTACTTTTAGAATATAACAAGTGTCTTAAATATTAGCATTTCCTCGTTTAATTTTCACTTCCATTGTTTCACAATAAATGACATTTTAAATTTGTGCACATTTATTAAGGAGTAATATATATTGACAAATTCACTATTATTAAATAATATTTTTTTATTAATGATAAAATAGATAAATATAATGAACAATTATGAGTAATTGAAAAAATATGAAGATAAATTATGAAAATATAATTAAAAATGTCTAAAATCCTAAAAAATATTTTTTTGGGATTTTTTTTTTTTTACAAAAAAGTCATTTATTACTTATTTATTAGGGGACGGAGGGATTATACTCCAACGGGAGTGAACTGCGAAGGAGCGTGATAATACTTAAATACTGGTCACTGGTCGGCTACTACAGTCGGGGCCCAAATGGATTTTTACGATTCCGACGCGGAGGAAGTCACCGCGGCAGCGGCAGCGGCGATGATGAAATGCGTGTCGTGCAGGGACTCATACGGTTCACACGATGCGGGCACCTGCAGAGAGTGTTACGAGGAGGCCAGCGAGACTGAGGAGGAGCTGAAGAGGGAGATTGAGGACCTCAAGTCCAAGGTCTCCTTCCTCCGATTCTGGGCCCCACTCGACCCTTACCACCACCGATCCCCCACTCCTTGCTTCACCGACGTCGTCTTGGTTGCCTCCTCCGACGAGTCCGGTAAACCCGCCGCCAACCCCGTCCCCGTCCCGGCTCACCGCGCCGTTTTGGTTAGTACCCACTTTTCCTAATCACAATTAGTTTATCAATCTAATGGGTTGTGATTAATCCATTAATGTTATCAAGATTATTAGTATTGTTTTTATTTTATTTTTGCAATAGCTCTGATAATGTTGGTGCTCATTTGATGCCCAGCAAGGATAAATTTGATTTGATGCTATTTTTAGCTGGAATAAAATTTATGAGGTATGACAGTACAAATTCATAGTAGTAAGGAATTTCGATTGCTGCGTGCCTAATTAGAACTTGTTTGTGTTTCGATCAGTTTTGGCTATGTTTGCCACTCTGTGTGGTCGGATGCAAGATCAAAAGCAGCAAGTATGAGACAACGAAAAGGAGAAAGCCCCTAGCAAGCAGACTTGGGTTCTCTCAGAAGTTTAGACTTGCATTACACCGTTTGAATATAACATTATTTCGGAAACACATCCATATCTTGCTTAAGTTTAATTTGATGTGTCCAATGTAGGTTCTAGTATTCTTGACCCTAGTGGGACTTGGCTTCTACTTAGAAACTGATTGCTTCGACCAAAATACCTTCAGAAACTTACTAAACCATACTTGACATGTTGGAACAAGAAGAAAAAATCTGAAATAGACTCATTTTAGCATGCAGGTGGATCATTTACTCTTTACCCCCTTGTTAAAGTTCATCGCAAACTCATGAGCAATAAAGTGCAAAGACATTGTAATTTGGGATGAGAGAAATTGGATGTAGCTGGAATACTGTAGGAGTAAAGCAGAAAACTGAAGGATATTTCTTTGACTTTTCTTTAGAATATAAAAGTATTTTTTTCCAAGAACATCAAAGAGAAATGGCAGATCTTTTCTGCACTACTTAAGATAGAAGAAAAAAAAGAGTTAATGTATGACTTACGCCCCAAAAATGAGTTATATATTTACGGTAAAAATTTCCAGTTTCTTTGTAGTGTATGAGCCATGATTTCTTAATGCAGGATTTGTGAAGGATGTTTAATGTCTGTGCCAAAAAGAGAGAGAGAGAGAGAGAGAGAGAGAGAGAGAGAGAGAGAGAGAGAGAGAGAGAGAGGTGTAGGGATAACTTTTACTAATGAATGCAGCACTGGTGTTTATCCGTGCTATTTTACTGTGACAAAAACTGGTATTGATTTGACATCAATGTCCTAGTTATATCCTTGATCCTGACAAAATATTGCCTTCACACATTCAGCGGCTACAATAGCCCAACCCGAGAGCGGACTCTAACCTCCCCCAAGCTGGGGGAAGGTCCTTCTCTTTTTTGAGCTGTAGTTAATTATTTGAGTTATTGGAAATTCCTTTCCATTGAATACAGAAGGGGGAAAATTAAGCTCTTTTTCGATTTAGTCATTTCCTTCTTAACATTTAATTTTATTCCTTTTCGTTTGGTGAACAGGCTAGCCGTTCTCCAGTGTTTAGAGCCATGCTTGAAAATGAGATGGAGGAAAGTCTGAGTGGCACAATCAAGATAGGTGATGTGTCATATGATGCACTTCGCGCCTTTGTGAACTATATGTACACTGCAGAAGCATGCCTTGATGAGCAAATTGGGTGTGAGCTTCTCGTGTTGGCTGAGAAATACCAAGTGAAGCATCTTAAAAGCTATTGTGAAAAGTTCTTGATTTCGAAATTGAACTGGGAGAACTCACTCATGAGCTTTGCCTTTGCTCACCAGCAAAATGCTAAAACCTTACTTGATGCTGCCTTATCATTAATATTGGATAACATGAATAAGCTGAGTAAGCGGGATGAGTATCTGGAACTCGTGGAAAAGGATCCTCGGCTTGTGGTTGAAATCTATGAAGCATATCTCTCCAAACAGGATAATACCGCTGCACATAAAGAATCTTCCACAAAGACCTAGCGAAGTATGCACTGTTCTATTTTCCTCACAATCCTCCAAGTGAGCATACTGGTTTTGTCTGATTTGGTCATTTTATTTTCCATTGTTACATGGTGAAGCGCACAGTTTGGATTTTAGCTATTCTCTGGACAGTTCATCATCAGAGATAATGTCTTGTAGGGGTTTACGTTTTTTCTCTTGGCTCGTCGTGTTAGAACAGTGAAGTGGTTTTTGAGAGGTGGTTTAGTGTGAATATGTTGGAGTTTAGACATGTATTTTTGTCTTTTGGCTCCAATTGCCGCTGTATTATATCAAATTTGAACGTTAATAGGAATAATAGCAGAAATTGTCACAGGTTGATAACTCTTGTGTATCTAATGTTGTTTTATTTTGTCTCTCAAACAAACCCCTACTCCATCAGTTGACAAAAACACTACTTTATAATCTGCACATTGACACGATCTTTCTCTGAGACTAAACTTGTTTGACATATTTTAACTTTATTTGGAAATTCCGTTGTACTGATTTTGAGAGAAAATGAGACCGTTAATTATTGAAACTAGGAGACTACTGGTGCATCTTCCTTGGCACAGAGCGACTTTTTTGGCATCTCTATGGGGTCTCTTCTTTAGGTAACTTAGGGAAAGTGCCTAGTTCTGAGAATCAGCGAGATTGGGCTCTTATTCTTTGTTTGTTTGTTTGTTTGTTTTTTTTTTTTTTTTGTCAATCTATAGCTGCATTTTGCCTCCTTTTGTTATGATCCATAAAGAGAATCTGATGGGATCAATCCTTTAAAATTGTACTTTTTCTTCATTTATTCACTTTAAATCGCACGAAAATTACGTGTATGGTGTGATATGTAACAGTTCTGTCATGTTTTGGGATAAGAAAAGAAAACTGTGAAAAAAAATTCTTGTAATTCTAGGTATGAAGACTAGTACAGGTAACAGGACGAATAAAAATGAAAAATATGGACAGAGTTATTTTTATTGATCGAAAGGAAACACTCAAAGTTTCAAGAAAATGCTTACAAAAAATGTGAGTTTGTTTGTTGCTCATCTCCACAATGATGCTTGTATATCCTTCTTTCTCTTTCGTTTCAGCGATTTGCTAGAGGCCACGAATTTGATTTAGAAGTAATGAAACACAACAATGAACAGCCTGATTAACTTTCATGAATTAGAAACCTTAAGCCTTTCTCCACTGTTTTACTATAGTCTATAAATGATTGTCACAAATTATGATACACGAAAACCAAAAGAACAGAAAATTCTTAATAACTTGGCCCTTGTGTAAGAATATACTACCATGACCAAATGATTATATATTATTGTACAAATGTAGAGCTCGGCCAGTCAGCTACAGCTTTCGCAATTTATATTCAGTGGGGTGAAGAATCATCGGGTTTCAACACCATCACAATGGGAAACTTTTCTCACAGTTACAGACGCTTCCCACATTTTAAAAGCTTCATGGCCGAATGGGGACCCTCAATAGTGTCGTAGGGAAAACAAACCCACCCCATAGCTTCTGTTATTTCATGAATTTCGTCAATGACAGATGTTGAGTCGCGAATATAAGCATGCCCACCTGGTCTTAGAATTCGATCCATCTCTAGCATGATGGTTGAGATATTACACCTGTTTTAAGGTACAACTCTGATAGATTTATCATGTGTTCCCAATAACCTGGGATGAGGATAGTACGCGTAAGAAGAATTGCCACAAGTTTTACCTCTTTTGCTCTATGGAGAAGAGACCCTCTGCATTCAACAGGTCATAAGTTCTTGGATAAGTGTCGAATGGCTCACACCTGGATTTACATTTCATGAATTATACATTCAGTACAATGTGAGGATGATTTGATAGTCTACACAACAGGTGCAGTTCAAAAGAACTAAATGGCTTTCAAGCATGATGGTTGAGAGATTATACACCCAACTACCATTGGTGTAGTTCTAATGTAGTATACTTCAATGCAGTTTGCTAGTTTTCTCATGTGGTATACTCCAAGCCACTCTGTAGTAAATGTGGCCTTGTGTAAGTTTTACAACTTCAATGGACCATAACCAGTCAATGTTACACCCTTAACAATAAGAAGATTCTATAACTAACTAATGCAAGGGTAACGATGTAGCAAGAAATGATATAAGATTGTCGCTTAGGCTGATCAAGAATGATTTACATACATAATAGCGTCTGAATGTATGTCAGTAGAATCAACATCAGATATTAGAATGAATCACATACCAGTCATGCATAACACCTATGAGTCCGCGGTCATAAATAACAGGCAAGGTATTGGTATCACTAACAGGAACAACATTCATAACCCAGCAATCAACCCCATAATCATGTAATGCTGCTGCATATCTGCCACAAATAGAATTTCCAGTAAATATGTATATGTAAAGAGAAGGATCCTACAAAAAGGAACTTTTTTCAATAAACGAAGATGCAAAAAAATGACATCAAGGTACCCTCCATATCTAGCCCTCATGTCCATCACGTTTCTTATGTTTTGCTCCTTCAGATGGAATACAGAAACATAGCCATCGACAATGTCCTTTAAATATTTTGATTCTGCTCTGTAGATATCCTTCCTAGATTTGTCGGCATCCATTTCAATACTAAGAAGTCTATCTGGTGGGTAATGAAGACGTGCAGGCCATGTAGTAACATTAGCTCCATACCCATTAATGGGTAACCGGGAGATGCAGGCCTTCAGTCCAACATACCTGCAACAAAGCAACACTTTTATTACCAATGCCATACTGCCTATTTCAAATACAATCTTTTCGTTTTGGTCTTTAAAACCTTCCAGAGAACACCGAGTGTTTAGATAGAGAGTAGCATGCACTTAACACCATTAACTACATCTGAAAAGTTTCAGTCCAAATTCCATTCGCAAGCTAAGACTCAAAATTGTGCCAAGGACCAGTCTGCATAACTAGGAAATAAAGGTATCCAACATATTTTCTCAGTTATTTACATTTGTACATTATAGCTCTGCTTTTACCAGCTAAAAGATACTCTAAGGAGACCTGCAGCATATCAAATTCGAGGATAATTTAAAAAGTATGTGGATTAAATGCTAGCCAGTGTCATGATGGCTCTTGTTAAGAATGCATCTTTAGAAGGATTTACTAACATGGTGGTTATAAGGTAACCAACATTAATGCTCAAAACAAGCCCAGCGTTGACTCCTCCTATGAACAACTTCTTTCAGTAAGCATAATGATAGGCGTTGATCACAGATATTTAAGGATCATGGCTTAATGTTTCTCTGCTGAGTATGCCTCTCATACTTTCTCCATGATGTTTCTCTTTTTACTTGAAAAACTTAATGACGTTAAGAGTACAATAAATGTACTGAGGAAATTTCAACCAGACGAATCCTAATGGCAGGTTTCCATGTTAACGAGGTTGCCATAGAATTTTGCACAAGCAACTATGAAAAGTTGTCAGAAGTAGCATGTAACAGTTAAGTTTAATCTCAGAATCTGGAAAAAGTAACGATGAGCCCTGCAGAATCCATGTATTTTCACTCAACTACTGGGCATTTCAATTAGTCCAGATTAATTTCGTGCAAGGATATAGATCCCCAGGCAAGTTCAACAAGAAAAGGTCTTAACAACTGGTGATTCTGCATATTCTGAAATGTGAGAATCTACACATCATTACGTACAAGTTAACAGTATGAATGATGTAGAGCATCCCATAGGGGACGGGGTGTGTGAATTAAAGGCGCATTGGTAGATTTAGTCCAGGGCCGACTAGCACAGTCTAGTAGGTCACTTCATCAGGGATGCTTTCATGTGACTAAAAAGGTTAACAAATCTAGCTGAAAAGTTGATTGTCAAGAATTTCGGTCCAAAATCCCCAGTTCTGAGCACGTACAAGTTGCCATGCTGGGAAATTACAGAGAGATACTTGACCATCCCCATTTTCCTACCAAAAAGTAAGCATCCTCTATCACGATTACTGTGGTTGAGCTAAAATATTTGAAAATCCATGTAATGCATGATATTCACAAGTAGTTTGAACATTAAAAAGTGTTTTGGACTTGGGATACCAGAAAAAAAGGAGGGCAAATAAATATGCCTAGGGAGTAGAACAAGACGTACCAAACATTGTCTGGATCATCATTTGCATCACAAATTGGAGGTCTTGCCCCCAAATCACGACCAAGATAGCAGCTGTTATTAAGAGGCTTCTGCCATATAGCAATATATCCTTCCTTCTTTACAAGTTCCCAACAGATGCGATTAGTAAGGTCCTTCATTTCTGTGCATAAATAAGGTCAGCGATGAAGAGACACCCCAATTTGATCACATAGGAACAAGGAAAAAGGATGAAGGAATATCAATTCAGAAAAAAGGTACAAATTACGGAAACACAATACTAGATGTACAATTGCACAAAGAATCAATTATGATAAGACAAGCCCGCACACTTGGTATTATATGAAGAGAGCGTGTCGCCATCATGTATACAAACTAACGAGACTTCAACTATGCATCCACTCACATTGAAAGGACTATGTTCATAAAATAATCGAAACAGAAAATAAATTAATATGAACTATAGCATGACATGTAATTTGAACAACATTGAGCCAAATTCAACTCTGTCTTCATCTCAATTAGTTGGTTGTTGCCAACATGAATCCTTTTCACAATTTATTCAGTTCAAGGCAGGATCATGGAACAGCACCAAGCAATTACCTTTCCATTGTTCTTGAAGATCATCTTCATGTTTATAAACAGGTTGTGCAGCCCAGATGAAGTATCCTCCTGCCCTTAGCATCCGATTCACCTCCAGAAGCAAAATTCCATCTTAGCCACAGCCCAATGGAGAAGAAGAAAATTAGTACTAAGAAAGACAGAGGCCAAGCAACGTGTCGCGTGAACTAAAAGAAACAAGGAACTGGTACATGCATGAGATATAACTCGATGGAAAATTTTCTGACTAGCATCTTAAAAAGGGAAATGAAACTTGTCCGACTTAATAGTTGATGTGCTTCAGTGAAAGGTCAAACTATGGATGGTATACATAATGTAAAGACTGGCAAGAAGTACAAAAAAACATGCAAGGTTCTATTAACTATAGTTCAATAGAACAACGAAAGAATGTGGCAAGCCAAGGGAAAAGTAGCAAATAAAAACGAGTGTACCATCAAGAGTCCAATTGATTCTACATCTTGAACAATGAATGAAATCAAATGCCTGGCTCGGGTACAATAGCCGCCTTGTTGCAAATGCTGCTATCATTGCTGGCACACCACGCTCTAGAGCAAATTGAATCTGATTCTCGTGAACATCTTTTGGTGCTATTGACAGCGTGGTTACATTGCGGCCTAGCAAGAAGGCGCCAAAACTTGCTACTCCACAACCAACATCCAAGGCAACTCGAACGCGTTGGCCAAATGCAATGTCAGGAACCATCTGTCCGAGGCGTCAAACAAGCAATCAAATAATGCATATGCAAAACAAGATACACTGGAAGTTTTAGTGGCAGCTAACCTTCACAATCTGATCCAAGTATTGATCTGCTCCGTGAATAAATTGTGTGCCACCTCCTGGAAATATGAATTTATCATTTTTTCTTGATATCCAATTTTGGCCTCCTTTATCTTCAACCAAACGTGTGTGGGGTACATTATCAAACCATACCTACATTAACACTTCAGAGTTAATTGGCAGACTGAAGGTTGATTTGTGGACATGGAAACGAGCATCAAATGTCGTCATATACACCTGGTCTGAAGGTTGATTTGGGGACATGAAAACGAGCATCAAATGTCGTCATAGACACCTGGTGTTGGACCAACTAATACAGCCATTTATGTTTGGCGTATATATGTATCTAACTAAGCATAGAAATTATAGCTGAATGCAACTTCTTCTAAAAGCTCAAGTAGTTACACACCTTCTTTTCTAAACATAACCTGATTTGTTATAAATGACCCAAAAGTTGATTATATTTTGTGAACTCAATGCCTTCGCCAAACCAAGGTCCTACTGCATTCTAGAGACTAGTTCGGATGACTAATTTACTTAAATTTTGATGCCCCGCGAATTATAACATAGAAGCAGAAAATTCATTCCATGCAATTGTCAAGCATCAATTAAGTCTAAGCTTACTAACAAGCAGCTCATTTATATATAAGGATACTCGACAGTTCAGAGAAGCTTGAAGAGTCAGCAAAAATACATAGAAGCATGAGCTGTAGAAAGTATTGCAGTTTAGAAAAGCAAGCAAAACTGGAGAAGATGAAGAAAGAAGAATGAAGTGCCTACATCACCGTTAAGACTTAAGAGAATGACTCCTCAAATATAGATGGGGCAAAAAATGTCTGGAGAACTTGTGGGTACCGGTATGATAAGTGATGGGCTAAGAGATTGCCTTTACATGCCATGAACCCCTTGGGCAAACAGGAGAGATTGAAAGTCCAGAGCTGAGAGAAGAAAGCAGGACAAGATCATTACTGGGTGGCACGATGGACATTATTCTCGTAAATGATGTGACTAGGTATTTGTAGAGGAATGCGATGATGTATTCATGTGCATGAGCACATGATGAACTATGTTAGTGTGTTTAGGTAACCACCTGATTAGTAAGTGCTTGTGCCTGACCATGAGCTCAAACCATGTATCCTATCTGGAGACCGTTACAGTTCACTTCCCATTCATTGAGACCAGACGCGGGCCCTTGAAGGGCCCACATGGAAAAGTTGTCCTTGCCAATCCAACATCCATAGTGGTCCATTAGTTGTGAACTACATTGAATGCGGAGGCAGCAACGTGAGAGTTCCCATAAAAACCTCGATCTACATTCTACCGCCATTAGCCACCCATTTAAGGTGAAGCGAAAAATTCCCCTCAAGTTCCCTAGGATTATAGGTTAGGCTCCCTTTGATCACGCTTGTTCAATGATAGCAGGATTCCTGATGAGTGTCACCCTGGTGGAAGTATAACCTCACATCCTTTAGTTCACCAAGGGTTTTTGGGCCAATAGGATCAGTTTTTAATCATTTAGCTTAGGCTGCCGGGCAGGACTCATTCGAACCATCTCTTTAGTGCGTGCGGGATGCCTCAACTTCTTACTCAATTCCTTATGAATCGATGCCTTCGGTTTCAATGCTCCGGGCGGGGGAAGCTGCTCCCAATAGAGATGCTTTCGGTCAACCTCCTATGGAGGCAGTTATGGTCACTTCTGGTCGAATGACCTCTGTCTTTGTTCCTTCAAAGGTAATCCGTTGCTTCATTGTCCCTCTATACAAGCAATAGAGCATGATGCAGGTAGCAACTTTGGACTCCTATATTTGGGTGAATAAACTACTGCCTAGGCCCTAGAGTTCCAATATCCAATGTCTATGTAACTGTGTGGCAAATGGCCAATCCCTGTCTGAGTTTTAACTAGTAAAACTTGCCCCATGCAACCTTTGACGGGTGCTGTGTATATTCCGGATCTCTAATTTACAGTTTATTCTCCTTTTTTATTTGGAATGGTGGTTAGCAATGCAGATTTATCTGAAGCCAAAAAGGATCGGAAAGGAACAAGAAGAAAAAAGGCGAGAGATATAAAAGACCATCTATTTGCTCCCCTGTAATTGCAAACTTGTCAGTTAAATTGAAAGAAAACTTCCAGTAGCATGAACACCAATGCGACAACTTCAAGTATCCCACGGTTTGCAACTGAGGAGAAATAGGAAAATCGTTTATGCTGTTCTCAGTGCTTTCAGCATTTCGTAAAGAGCTAATTTGATGGTCATGACATAATAATATGAGAATCTGACTCCACTCTTCTATCTCAACATAACTCCTACTATCGACATGACTCTATGCACCCATTATTGATCATGTTCTCCGAAAAGTGCTGCCGCATTAGGTGGTAAAGCATAATTATGTTATAAGGGAAGTCAATCAGCTGTCATTGCTACTTCAGTTCATATATTTGGATCCCACTTGGAATTTCGTAGGTTATCAGGTTAGGTGCCAACCTAGTCCAAGATATAAAGCAGGAGTTGCTCTTCACTGCCATTCCTCCGCACTCTCTCTCTCTCTCTCTCTCTCTCTCTCTCTCTCTCTCTCTCTCTCTCCCCCCTCCCCCCCAAAAAAACGACATTCGAGGGAAATGTATTATCCTCTTAAGAATGATCGTTAAGCTTTTCTCAGTAACATCAAAATTTTCAGTAAATATAAAAAAGAATGCTGATAAGCATTACTAGTAAGAAATTAGGTAAAGAAAATTCTTACGCATTGCATTTCCTACCTGCACTTGTTCTAATAGGCAACTTCATAATTAGAGCTATTTTTGCTGCCAGACAGTTACAACTTTGACCAACAAGTTCCATAACCATAACCATAACCATAACCATAACCAGCAATATTGTGTATGCTGTAAATTGCTCCCCAAACAGCAGGCTAGCTTGGCAGTAGAACCAACCTTTAGCTAATGCAGTATCCACATACAACCATATGTACTCATCGTGTCAAAGGCTCGATGTTTTCTACGATCGACATTGTTGAAAATCAATTTGATATTCTTACTAAATGAATTTTAAATAACCGACTTGAATGACAGAAACAGAATCAATTCAAACAAAAACCAATCCTATTGTTCTAAATTTCAAAGATAAAAGAAATAAAGATTACCTCATTGCGACTAGTAGGCCACGGAATGTGGCTCTTATAACCCTTAGGCCGGGGCACCAAACAATCCAAGTACCCTCCGGGACAATGCCGCTCGTACTTTTCCCCTCTCTCCGTAGAATTCAACCGCGAAACCGCCTCCTTATTGTCCAAACACGGTATATACTCCCTCATACCCTCATCACAAACCCTAAACTTTCCAATTCTAACCCTCTTCCTCACAACACTACTCTCATTCTTCATCACCACACTCTCAATCACACTGGAATCGTACTCCCCGACCACAAACTCCTCCGTCATAACACCATTACCGTCCAGAATCCCGGTCCTTTCGACCAAAGGTCGAATAACTGCCAGTGGTGGCACTGGAGGCGGCGGCGGGGAAACTGAAGAATTGGAGGTGGCGGCACCGCTGGTTGTGGTGGGGAAGGAGGAGAAGGGCGGAAGGGAGGTTTCTGAGAAGTGTTTGACGGTGAAGACGAGGAAGATACAGAGGAAGGAGAAAGTTGTGATCTTGATGAGAGTTGGCGTGGCCGCTAACATCTCCGATGATGGTAACAAACTGCTCATTGCTAATTTCATGATTCACACTCTCACTGTGAGCATTACTGCGTGTAATTTCTTGTTCTGTACCGTACCATACCTCTGATTCTAACTCTGTGTGCTGCAGATTTGATAATTGTGAGATGAGATTGCATAAAATATGTGTGGGTGTGTAAAAATGGAAGTTGATGGGGTGGGGGGACGAAGAATTCGGAGTTTTTGACTATACTGGGAATGATTTTTTCACGTGCGGTGTTTTGGGCCGTGGGTCCCAGCTAAGATTTTCTTGGGACCGATGTGGGTACTAGGTATTGGATACTGTACGAAACTATACTCCTGTTTTATGGGGATGTGCATTTTAATATTATTCTCACCGTATCCTAAAATAATGTTATTTGTATACGGAACATTTCGGTGTTGTTTACTCCCTCCGGTTCAAAATAGTTGATTTTTAAGGTTTCAATCCACAAATCAAGAAAAACATTTATTATGTATTATATTTCC
>JAOTQG010105303.1:0-12832 GCA_025631175.1 Iris virginica
GCTAGTTCTTTGTATAGGCCTTGTTCTTGGTCTTGTTGTAGGGTGGGCAGTTTATAGCCACCCCTTTTGTGCGTTTTACCTGGGTATGCCCAGTGTTTTGTATATCTTTTTGATCAATCTATTTATCTTTGCCGATAAAAAAAAAAAGAGTTCGTGGCCGCTTAGGAAGTGCAACTCGATTCAGTTCGGTTTTTGGGGTAATTTGAAAACTCAAAACCATAACGAACCCAATTTTTCGATTTTGAAAACTTTTGAAAATGACAACCCCCCCAATTATTTGGCTCGTTTTTTTTCTTCGGTTTGATTGGCTTGGATCGAATTTTCAAAATTTCTGCTCAGCCGTACTTGCGAGTATTCTATCGCTATCATGACTTACAAGAGACTTAAAAGCCAAAATACGAACAAGTTACAAAGGAACTCTCAATTTGTACAAAAATGAATGTTAGAGACCATGGATGAATAAGTTGAAACCAGGGAACTAAAAAGAAGCTTAAGCAAACTTTAGAGTCATCAAATGCTATTAACCGGATTTATTCAATCACACTAAAAACTACAACACAAAGCATAGCTGGCAAGCACGAGGGCTACATGTTTGATTCCCCATGTTGGACTTGCATAATGTATACATCTTTTCTTTACCTTGCGACTAAGACTTATACCTTGTTATAAAAGCTATACATCCTACAATTTGTAATAGTAGTCTGCATTCTCCCCAATTTCGTATTTTGGGAGATTCAGATTATCAGAGTAATTGTGTAGTGTTGTGCATACAGCCAACTCCAGCATGGATCATATTAGCGCTAGGAGAACATGTCCATTACTGTGTGTAAAGTTAAGTCCATACTGTACCAGGTGCCTCAACTGCCACCAATGAGTCGGGGCCTCCTGCACTTCTAATGGAAACCTTCTCTCCGAGAACTGCTTATGAGCTCATCTGTAACATATTGAAGAATTTGGTCCATGTAAGTTGACATCAGAAAGGGAGACCATTACATCTGACAATCACGGATTCCTGGAAATCCCGAAGTATGTCCAAAACACAAATTCAAGCCTTCCAGGAAAGTAAATACATGGACTAGTCAATGTCAACAAGCATGAAACTCCGAAACCGGAAATCACATCGGAGTCACAGACAGAAACCTTTGTAATAACTGGCAATTGAAATGTAAGCAAACATGCAAGACATCAGGTACTAAGGAGAATACACCAGGCATCAGACAGCTCCAGTACTGAAATAGGTATACTGCCTATAGTTTTCAAGAGCAGTGATTGACATGCTGATAAGTGATGAGCACATCAATATAATCAAATTTGCAGAAAATTGACTACATAGAAAGCATCACTAGTAAATCTGTTCAATTATACTCGTGTCGAGAATTCATCTTACCATGCGCCTCGTCATCTCCAGCTTGAGTTGTGAAGAATGGGGTAAGGTAGTTCCTATCTAATGCTGTGAATGACGCCGTGCTGCATGAAGGAATGCAAAATGTTAAGAAGCAATGATAAGAGATGAATAAGAAATGGTGAGCTTTAGTACCTCTTGTGAAATTCTTTAAGTTTCATCTTCAGCCTGTTTCCAGATGATGATTCCCCATCATAAGGAGCCATGTATCCATTGTTCCCTTCAAAGCTCTGGAACAGATTAAAAAAATGTGAGCGACAGACCTTTTACAAGTTCAACAATCATGCTCTATACCAACAACTTGAACCTGTAATTCTAAGAACTTCTGTAACTTCAAAGCAATGCCTACATCACCTTTCTACCTATCACTGGGAGTGGAAGAATCTAAAGCTATCACATTGAACATTAGCACCGAAATAGAAATACTATGCATACCCTCCTCCCTCCTGGCCTATTCATATTATCCTCTTTGGAGGTAGCCATGTCACTTTCCATACAACATTACAATAAAAAGTTTACATACAGATTTATTACCTGTTAACTGGTTACTACAAAAGATCACAATTATATTTTGGCCATGTATCTTGCTTAAAATTGTTCATATCTCAAATAAATATTGACAAATTTTACATATTTTTAACTCCTCGAGACTCTCCATTTATCCAAACATAGCCAGATGCTAAAATTTCTTTGTCCAAATTGCACTTTCCCTGAGCACAACAGCAATCATTGCCCAAATGTCGCCTGTACCAAATTACTTGAAATAATTATTGAGTGAACATTATTCCCCATCGGCTAGACTGCTACACAGGAAAAACTCCATCCTTTACATGAATCTCCTTCAAAACTAACTCTGTCCTCTTGCAAAGATCCCATTCTGCTTTCATTTGGACAAAGCCTCTACCCTCCAAAGCTACCATGTAGCGATCTTCTCTGGGCTATGCTGGAATATAAATATCGAGAATTTCCACCATTCGGAAATGGAAACATAAGAACATGTCTACTTCTTAGTTCACATCCCTTCCCTCCCCGTTTATACATCCTTACCACTACACAATCACCCCTTTGTTTCTACATGGTAGCTTCTGGAAAATCCAAATGCGGCAGACAGGATGAAACTTTGCCCAACCCATTAACGAAAGCAGATAAAACTGAAAAACCAGAAAGCAAGTAGGCTGCAGACTACGAAAAAGAAGGAATTGGATGAAGTGCATTGTAATGGTAGGCTATGAGTTGAAGACTTCATTTAATTTAGCAATTGCAGTATACTTGCTTTTCATAAAGAAACTTACCCGAGCATCAATACATTTTCTCGTTGCAATAAGCGCCGACTACAATTTAGCGGGTCTATGAAAAAAAAAACAGTACGTGATAAAGACTCCGCACTGCAGGGTTAGTGAGGCATAGGGCGTGCAAATTCAAATGGAACAGGCTTAAGGTGGTGTCAAGGTTGTCTTTACTGCATAGCTCTGTTATGGACAATCTTATACTCTCTCCATTCCACAAGAAAATAGAGTCCCATCTAATAAGTCAACTTTTAAATTTGTACTTTTACTTCTATATACTCCCTCCGTCTCAAAATAATAGTTCCATATTTCTTTTAGGTCCGTCCAAAAAGTTCCACTTTCTAAAAGAGACAAAAATAATAGTGTAAATTAGAGACGGTACAACCAAGGGAAGCCATATCCTTAAAATCTATGAAAGGTACACCGAGATTATCCATGAAATATACTTCGTCCGAACCAAATTAAGTGTCCTATTTGGATTGAAGCATATTCTTAGGGTCCGTGAAAATGTTGTAGCCATGACTCATTCTTTAAGCTCCAAAAAAGGAAAATTTCAAAAGTGGAAACTTATTTTGGAACACCCCGAAAGGAATAATGAACACTTATTTCACCGAGGGAGTATCTTTTTCTGGCATAAGATAATTATCATATTGTCGAAATGAAAATAATGAAGATTTAAAGCTCAAATTCAAGAAAAGCGAATATTTTATGCGAAAAACTTATGGACATACGGAGTATGAAATTAGCATGTTTAAAGTTCACAAGTCTCAGAGGATCGTCGAGGTGTTCAATTAGTCTCTAACACCAACAAATCACCTTTTACAAGTGCCATTGCTCTAATTATGGAGAAAACAAAACATATAAAAGAGACTCCAAAATCCACTCAAAGTGTAGCAGTGGACTTGTAATATTATCTAAACCAATAAGCAACTATAGAATGCTAAATTTGTTAACCTAAAGGTTCATAGATAGCCAGCACCTTATGCCATTCGTTAACAAAGAAGAAGGAAAGAGAACAAATCTTCGTCAATAAAAAGAAGTAAGACAATAGACCAAGGTATCCTAATTCATGAGATCTAGAATGATAAGATGATTATTCTAACTGGCCAGGATTTGCAACAATGTTACACAGTTAGAACCTTATAAGGTAGTCTGAACTAGTATTTTTTGTAAAACTCACTTCACCGAGGGGACCGTCATGGCAATCACCTACAACTTGCAACGCTTCCAGCATAGTTCCTGTTGATCCTCCAATAAGCAGGACCTACAAAACAGTAAAACACTTAGAAGCAAATACATGATGGTAAAGCTCTCTATATCTTATAAGTAGTACGTTATGCAAATGCAGTTGAGGTTCTAACATTCCTTTTCTCAGCAATACCCATAATTTCTTCCTGAAAGAAAAATATAAAGAAATATAGAAATAAATAAGAAAATATGGGTACATATATACATGTACATATATATATATATATATGACAAACTAAACTCAACACAGATTTTAGCTCAATCACTTGGGGTTGGCTACATGAATCTTTTTCTACAGTTCAGTATGAATACGTCAACTATTTAACTTTATAAGACATCTCACAAATGTTTTACGTTGGCTATTGGCTATTGGCTATTGAGCTACCTAACCCAACCCTCCTTTATCCAAGTCTGTGTATATATATATACGCGCGCGCGCGCACACACACACACACAAAACAAAAGAGGGACGCATCAATTTGGCGATTCCATAGATAATGCCGACCATAGTTATTAAAGGGGGTAGGCGGGCGCAAGGTTTGTGCCTTGTTAGGCCTAGGCGGGGCGCTGTTCATCAGGCGAGGGAATAGGCGCGCCTTTTGGCTAGGCGTGCGCCTTGGATAGGTGCGCCTAAGGCTCCAGGTGCAGATAAGTGTATGTTGGTGTTAAAACTACGTAGTTTTGCTTTGTTTAGAGTTTAATATAGTAAGTAAAATACCCATTCAAATCATTCGACTCCCCAGAAGGAAAGAAGATCGAAGGAAAGAAGATCGAAGGAAAGAAGAAAGAAGCATGTACAGTCGCTCCCCTTCAGGACTCCCTTCCACCACCATCCCACCCTCTTCTTTTTTTTCTTCTCTTTTCTTTTCTCTTCTTCATAACCAAATGTTGCTGAAACTGAACCAAAATGTTATTCTTGCAAAAAAAAAAAAAAAAAATTCATCATCAAAATGTTAGTCGTTGCTGTGCAATGGAGATGATGAGGATGAGACCGAATTTAAAGGGACCGATGAAGCTTATGTGGAAGAAGATGATGATAATGTATTTGAAGATGAGGATTGATATTAGAATCCTAGGATTGAGATTTATTGCCCTTTTGTTTGAACTTTGACTTCTATTTATGCTTGTTTAGACGTCATTTCGTGATTGATTGCATGTTTTGAACATCTTTGTTTTTATTTATGACTAATAGTGTTGTTTTGATTCACTACTTGAATTTAATTTATTGCTTATGTTGATGTTGTGTATGACTATATTGATTTTTTAGTAAATTTTAAGTATTTTTGTGCGCCTTGTCGCTCGAGCGCGCGCCCGCCTTGCGCCTAGGCTTCGGGCACACCTTTTGCGCCTTGGTGTGCCTTGCATCTTTAATAACTATGATGCCGACTTTTCGAAAAGTTGGATGAAATAGTTAGCCGTGTCTGGTCTCACTTTACCAACACCACTACTCCAGTCCTTCTGCAACTCTGAAAAGAGGGACATCTCCAAATATGCACCTAGCTAAATCCCAAACAAACCATATAAACTACCTATGGATCTTACACTAAGTACTCAACTAAGCCTTAATGGTAATCATTTGAGGTTGGCTACATGAATCATTTTCCACCATTCTACGTGATCCAATGTCTAAGTCATCACATAGGCAAGGTCCATATATTTCCGTTTTTCCGTTGTCCATGTTAGTTTTGGTCTACCCCTATCCCCAGCTTGATTAAGATTGATATCAATATATCATCATTCTTACTAGCCGGCTAACTAAAGGGAATACATTATATGTGCCCAAACCATCTTAGTTGATTCATTTTTTCTACTAATGAAACGACTATTACCGTTTCTCCTATTGGTATCTCTTCTAATTCTACCACATTAGCATTTCGGCTACACTTCATCCACTACTAAGGCAAAAAGGTACGAGATTAATGCCAATCATCAATGTAATCTTATAGTGATTAGAAACTGACATGTCTTTCCTTCTTTGGATCTAACTAACGTTGATGCTCTATCATACAACCAAATTAACTATCTACGAACGCTATCATATGCCTTCTCTAAACCAATAAAGATCATATGTATATTTTTTTCCCTTCCCTATAATGTTCCATCAATCTTCTTAAAAAATATATAGATGAATCACCCATCTCCTTGGCATAAAACCAAATTGATTCCCTGAAAATATTACTTCCCTCCTTAGTCTATTAGTCTATTTTCAACTACTCTCTCCCAAAGTTTCATTATGTCTCATTTATTTGATATCTTTATAACTCGTGCAACTTTAATTGACGCCTTTATGTTTGCAGATTAGTACTTTCATCTTCCTTCTCCACTCAACTTGCATTCTCTTAGACATCATGATATTACTGGTTAACTTTACTAGCCAAGACACTCCTACGTCACCTAGTTGCTCCTACCAAATCCCAATGCTCAGATGTGGGTAAAGGACGAGATAGGAACTCAGAGTTCAACCAACTCTCACGAAGCAGCAGAAAAAGAGCAAAATTGGGCGAGCAAAATAGTTGGGAAAGCAAGGACCAACAATAGTAGTGAAAATTATATGGAGTGCCCATAATGCACATAAAAGTTATATACATAATATATACATAATGCACATAAATTATGTTATGTGCATAATTTATAACATTTATGTGCATTATGGACACTCATTGCTAGGAGTGCCTAGGCACTCCATATAAAAATTCCAATAGTAGAGCCTCGAACCCTCATAGACAAAAATTGGATAGACAACTTTGAGACAGGAGGGCTAGCAACTCGAGACCTCTTCGACCTCCATATCATGTAGATTTCAAAAAAAAAAAAAGGAAATTCCCATGACAAGCCTTGCCAGCGTTGTGCAACATGTCTGGGTAGTGCCTAATGGGTATAAAACCCAAATACATCCTTGAAGAATAGAATACTATAGAAGGATAAAACTCTTTTGCTTCTCTTCATCTTTCTCTACCAACTACTCCTTAAATCTCTTCCTTCCTCAAGTTCTCGTTTATTATTCCATGATGAAAGATACAATGAAGGACATGACCTTAATCGGTGCCAAGAGACCATAGGGAAAAATGTTCTGGAAATTCGCCCAAGGACACGAGCTTAGGGTTGAGGTCACATTTCTTCCCATTAATTTAAGGAATATGAGTGCATCCTCATAAGGCTTATGTGAGTTTGTTCGATGAGTGTGAGTGTGTAGGGGCCATAGCAATTGCAGGTGGGCAAATAGGATACGAGAGAATAGAGAAGCTGTGTAGGATGGATTTGCATGTCGCGGTATTATTCAAAAGTTTGTGTTATCCATTATCCAATCCCTTTATAAAAAAGCATTTGATAAACCATTCAAAAGGAACTAAAATACTCCATTTCTAATCCTAACACTTGGTCTCAATCCCGTGGAAGTGCTACTCCAACCCAATATCATGAAAACTAAAATTAAAAATAGATGCCTAACTTATAAAGACACTCAAATTTAATTTGATTGGTTTTAAGAATGCATTCTTCTACTTGTGACTTCTAAGGTATAACATCATTGACCATCTTTTGATATGAAAGATAATGTTAATTCAACCGGTCTCCGAACTCAATTCTCTAAAAAAAAAAAAAAAAAAGGAATTGTCAATAACTCCTTATTTCCCATTCCCAGATTTCTCATTGGTTCATTACTATCTTAATGGGAAAATAGCGGTAGGGACATCAGTCAACTTTGATAAAAGAGAGAACCTGGAAGAGAGAGAAAAAGTGATCTGATATATTCACATACTTTCTATCAGTTATGTACATGCCTAAACGGGGAAAGTAATTCCTTTTATAGGAGTAAGAAAGCACTTTAATCCACATGTTAACAAGCGGAAAACAGCAAGACATATCTCCACATCCTCAACGAAGGGATGGAGCCACCTACCACAATAATTACACTAAACTACCCTTTATTACAAACACTTACAAAATGATGGCCCAATTATTCAACACTCCCCTTCAAGTTAGAGCAAAGATGTTTCTTATGCCCAACTTGTTTATAATAGGAATAAATACTTTACTACTAAGACCCTTATTTAAGATTAACATAAGGTGCACAAATGATACCGCTAGAAGTTTTCTCCTTGATGAAATGTCAATCAATCTCAATATGCTTGGTTCTGTCATGTTGAACCGGATCATCGATAATGCAAATAGCTGTCTTGTTATCAAAAAAACATCATAGGAGTGATCGGTGAAAATTCCAGTTCTGCAAGAAGATACAGCGTCACCCTCTTACACCAAGAGCCATAGATATTCTGCTTTGGCACTAGACCGCGGTACAACAACTTGTTTCTTGGTGCGCAAAGTTACCAAATTCCCTCAAACAACGGTACAATATCTAGAAGTAGATCGCCTATCATCCAGGGAGCTAGCCTCATCTAAGAAAGTGTATCCTTCAATACCTAGATGACTATGAGGTTCGAACAACAAACCTTTCCCCAGTGTAGACTTCAAATATCTCAAGATGCGATAAACTGCATACACGTGAGGCTCATGGGATCATGTACGATCAGGCTCACAATGGCAACGGCATATAATATGATTAGCTTCAAAAGGTGAACCTGCAACCATTCATGTGCCGATAGGAGATCAAGAAGTACGTTCGTTGAGAGAGAAAGATCTCACAATTTGATCTAGCAACCTCAATCCACAAGAAGTACCGTAACAGACCAAATTCTTTGACCTCAAATTTGGTCGCTAGCCAGCATTTGATTAAATTCATATCATTCTCATCATCTCTCATTACAATGATGTCATCGACATACATGATCAGTAATCTTCTCCCCTAATCTTTTGCTCGTGTCTCTTGATAAACATCGTATGATCGGAATTAACCTGCTCGAATCCAAACTTCACCATAGCATTTAGAAATCTACCAAACTAGGCTCTAGGGAATTATTTCAGTCCATACAAAGGTTTCTTGAACTTAGACACCTTCCTTTCAGTAATGTGAGATCAGAAGCAATGGGGGGCATCCATATAGACTTTTTCTTCAAAGTTGTCATGCAAGAAAAGGCATACTTCACATCAAGTTCGTGGAGCTTCCATCCTAGATATGCGGTCCAAGAATCCAAACTTCACCATAGCATTTTGAAATCTACCAAACTAGGCTTTAGGGAATTATTTCAGTCCATAAAAAGGTTTCTTGAACTTAGACACCTTCAATGTGAGATCAGAAGCAATGGGGGACATCCATGTAGACTTCTTCCTCTAAGTTGTCATGCAAGAAAAGGCATACTTCACATCAATTCGTGGAGCTTCCATCCTATATATGCAGTCCAAGAAAGTAGGATCCAAATAGAGTTCATTTTGGCAACACGAGCAAGTGTCTCCTCGAAGTTAACTCCACAAGTGTATATTCCTTGGCAATAAGTCTTGCCTTTAACCTTTCCACTTATCCATCCAACCTACATTTTATCGTGTATACCCACTTGCATCCAACAATTTTCTTACGGGAAAGAAGAGGTAAGATATCCAATGTATCGCTGCCACTCTCCTCAAAAGCATTCATTTCTTCAATCATGGCACTCTTCCCCTTCTCTCACATCGAGCATCTTGCCAACACTAATGGGTAGGATCAGTCGACAAGGTGGAATCAAAGGTACGCTGGGAAGGAGATAGAGAATCATATGAAACAAAGTGGAAATAGGATGCTTGAGTTCAAGGTCTATCACCTTTCCTAATATCTATGAGATGATCAAGGTCAGGAGCACTTATCTATCGAAGGAAGGAGCAACTATGGGACACACTTTCGGATTGGACGATTAAGGTGGTAAAGTAACACGTACACTTATCTATGGACATATGTTAACAAGTTTGGTCCACCAATTTGGCAAAGGAAGAGTGTCAAAATATCTAGGTTCCCCCCTAAAAAGACAAGCATAAATAGGAGAACACTCCGTGTTTGTTTCTTTATTTTCTAAATTCTTCCCCTAGAGAGGAACAAGAATGACATCGACTCCCAAAACGTGACATCATGACTATCATACGCTCGATAAGTAGGAGGATAATAACACATACACTTCTTGATTAAGCATCTACCCACGCGAAGGAGTAGAGTTGTGAAACAAAAAACACATTCAAACACGCTAAGTGAGAGGGTGAGAGGATATGTTTGGGAAGGAGGCTGGAGCATTAAAACCTAGAACCACAAAGGGAAGACTATTGATTAGGTAAGACGCAATTAACACATCTCCCCATAAAAATTATGAACATGCATAGTCAATATGAATGACCTGGCAACCTTTCAAATATGACCATTCTTCATTTTGGCTACCCCATTTTGTCAAGAAATTTTGACATGTGGTTTGATGTAAAATACCATGAGATGTAAAACCTATACAGTAGCATTAAGTTGTGTTTGAATCAGGGTATGAAAGAATTTAAAACATTCAAATACTTCATTTTTATGACGAAATAAATAAATCAAAATAAGGCTAGTTTGGTGTTCGATAAAAGTAACAAACCTTCTATACCCAAAACGACCAATAATCCGAGATGGTCCCCAAAAATCATCATCATACTCCTCCGACTACAACTAGGATAACTGGAACATTTGTGTTTTGCCTACCCACAAGGTTCACAATAAAATCCGACCTCCTACATTGCCTAGTTAAAGTAGGAAAAGATGTTCTAAACACCAAAAAAGGAAGAGGGAAGAGGGCCTACTTTATGCTTCGTGAGCCATCGGTACAGATGTAGACACTCTCCAAGACATATAAATCGTGTAAGATTACACTATCCCCTAAAAAAAATAGTGGATGGAAAAAAATAGACGCTCAACAAATAACAAATTCAAAGTAAATGACGAACATAAGAGTTCAAGGGTAATCGAGGACAACAACGAATAGAACCAACAACAACAAAACCTTAAATCCCAATCCCTGGCTCAACTACATGAATCCACTTATGTCGTTCCATGCATTCCAATGTCAAGTAATCATATCCAACCCTTTTCCAAAATAGGTGCAAGGGATCCATCCCTACCCCGAACAATATCATGTTTAGACAAATAGGAGTTAAACAAGCTAGAAGAATTTGTCATATCACATATGATAGAGGCACCGAAATCAATGATCCAGGAGCTAGAGGATTGTTCAAACCTCAAGGTGAAAGTCATACCTATGTGAGCAAAGTGAGAAAGTGGACGGATCGGGAAGAGTGAAAAGAGCCGAAAGAGTGAGACAGCAAGTTACAAAGCTCATTTGTCACATAAGGTATAGAGGAGCCCCTTCTATTGACGACGGAGTATCTATATATATGGGTGAGTAGTGTGCTACAATTTCCCCCCCAAGTCACAACCTCTGCCACGACCACAACCACGAAGGTGAGGATGAAGCGTGAATCACGTGCCACGAGTGTGCCCTGAAATCTATCAATGATCGCACATAGTTAGACTCCTATCAACAAAGGAAGATACCACAGATGGACTAAAACTCCAAAAGGAGAGGCAATAAGCGAAAAATGATTTGACGATTCTAGAAAAGAACCCATAGCTTGTCTTCAAGTTTCCTCCCCCTGAACACGTGCAGGGGAAGTCAAAATATCCGGGAGTGGAACCTTCCAAGTCAATTCAGCCTTAATGCATCATCGTTAACACTCAAAGCAGCAAGAAAATAAATCACACGGACCTTTTTCACAATCTTTTACTAGCTTTGAGCATCTTTTGGACACTCCGCTCAAAAGGTATGATAATGATCTCGTTCGGTCCATAATCCGTAAGCTCAGAATAACATCCGGCCAATGACTTGCTACCCTCAACGGTCTAACGGACCTTCCAAATCTTATAAACTTTCGAACAACTTTCAGAGTATGTCGTCCTATCAAGCTCAGAATAACATCCGGCCAATGACTTGCTACCCTCAACGGTCTAACGGACCTTCTTCCAAATCTTATAAACTTTCGAACAACTTTCAGAGTATGTTCGTCCAATCATGCTCCATATTTCTTTAGTGGGAAGAAAAAGACGACTCGTTCGGATATTGGGTTCCCTTGATTCATAGAGCCATGTCTTAACCAAGGCATGGTTTGATTCCCAATCATCAAGCATCGGATCCGCTATTCCCTTGATTCATAGACGACTCATTAATGAACCTCGGCATTCAATTCGCTTGAACCGAGAGTAATCATGCTTCCTACCATGCTAGATAATCATCCATCCTCAGTTATTGCAGCACAAGTATAAGCAAACTAACAACTCGCAACAAAGGCAGAAATGAGAGAAGAAATTAGGCAGCCTAACAAATTACTTAATAGAGAAAGAATGAGCGAAAAAGCAACACATCTAACGGATCCATGACCAACAGAGAAAAACGAGCAAACCCTGGAAATTTGATATCAAAAAAGCAAGCCACTCACCGGCCGCAGGTAGCTGGTGTGGACGGAACTTCAGCGAGACTCATGGCCCATGAAAGGTGCGTGGGGAATGGAGCTAGATTTTTCACGGGCGAATCGATTTTTGATAGTGATCGCAATGGTGCTCTCAAATCTCTATGGTTGTCTCTCTTACCTAAAGCTCTAATATCAGGTCAGCTTTGGTAAAAGACAGAGAACTTTAGGGGTGGGCAAAAAACCCGAAAAACCGAAACCGATCCGACCCAAACCGGGCCGAAACCGGAAAAAAATGAGTTGACCAGAAAAGTCAACGGACCGGACCGGAACCGAACCGAACCGAACCGAAATGTTATGGTTCGGTTGCCGGTTCACCCATGTGCCGAACAGTGGGTAACCGAACCGAACCTAAATACTTATATATATATATATTTAAATTTATTATTATTAATAATAATAATAATAACTAAAAAGAAAATAACCCCTAACCCTAACATGAGGAAACCCGCAGCCCTCATCTGTCACTCTTTCAGATCTCACTCACGCCCCT
>JAOTQG010105325.1:0-12832 GCA_025631175.1 Iris virginica
AATCACTCAAATATCTGTTTGACGTCGCCATTTTCTTGTTTCTGGGTTTCCATTTTTGCCCTTGGATAATATCTCTTATATATTCCATTTGGCCTAACAATCTTTGCAAATTATTTTAAGCGCTCACGCGCACGGCGTAAGAAGTACCACAATAGTGTGCGTGGATTTTACTCTCCCAAATAAGCAAGTGGATTTAGTAAAAAAAAATTAGTTATAACCGCTTTCTTAATTTTAGGAAGTTATTAACCAATTACTCTATATAATTAGACGATATTTTAGGAATCCTATATAATTAGAGATTTCTTATAATTAGCAATTACTCCATATAATTAATCGAATCAATTCAAAAAATTTATAATTCCAAAATTATTCTTTTTTTTGTATTATATAGTATATTTTCGTATGCTCATTTTATATATTAACAGTGTTCATTTGTATAGCTATTATAGTGTTTTATGCTATGTTCATTTTATAAATATGATGTGTTCATATAATATAAATGTTGTGTTCATTTTCTAATTAAGGTTTGTTCATTACATAAACGTGATGTGTTTTTATTAAAAATAGACTGTATTCATATTATCAGACTGTTGTGTTCATTTTTATATATGAGCATGTTCATTCATTATATTATTTTATTCATTGTATATATATAAACGTGATTTATTTTTATTAAAAATAAACTATGTTCATATTATCAGACTGTTATGCTCATTTTTATATATGGGCATGTTCATTCATTATATTATTTTTTTCATTGTATATATAAACGTGATGTGTCTTTATTAAAAGTAGACTGTGTTCATATTATCAGACTGCTGTGTTTATTTTATAAAATATTAATATTTATTGATAATGTATTTTGTATTTATTAGATGTATTTATTTTATTCGTGTTCATTAATTTACATTCTTCATGTTCATTATATTTATCATAGATGTTCATTAAATCTAGTGTTTATGTTCATTAGCTGGAGTAATCGCAGAAATATGAATTTTTTTGAATTAAATTTTTGATATTTTGAAAAAAATAATAATTTTCTGTAATTATAATGAAATAGAAAGAAAATAAATTATGATTTCATAAATTTAGAAATTAGTTTAATTAATTTATACGATTAATTTAGGAATATAGAAAAAAAAATCAATCCCTAAATTTTAGGGATTAGTTAGATTAATTAAAAAAGGTGGAAGAGAGTGAGAGATTTATACGATTATTTTAGAAATATAAAAAAAAAATCTAAATTTTAGAAATTAGTTAGATTAATTATAGAAGGTGAGATATAGAATGGAAAAGATTTACGGACCCTAATGCCCATGTAATATAACCGCCTAGTAAGGGACACACCGACCAATAAACGTGTAGGCGCCTAATATACCGGCCGAACAATCTTCAACATTTTTGCCAATGTGCAAAATATTCAAGATTTGGATGGAAACTTTTCCAAGAAAGTTGATTGGTCGTAACTCGCAATGGATGTAAAATAATCAAACATAATTAATTTATCTGAATTTAGAGAGCTTTTAGTTTTGAGTCCCACAATAACTCCTTATTTCACAAATTTTGTCTATTAATTAAACTATATTTAAAGAAAAAGAAGAAGACCTAATAGCAAGTTTTCTGATCCCAAATAGAGATGGAATTTGAGATCCATGAATTTATATAATTTACTTATTTAACAGAGGAATAATTAATAGGTTTAAATGTATTAATAAATTTAATAGACCCATTGATAAATTAATAATAAGTTTATCAATAGACCCAATAAATAAGTTTAAACTATTGATAAATTATACAAATTTAATAGACTCAATTAACCTATAAGTCTTAAATTGTCACCCATAATTTTCAATTTAATTAGATTGAAATTAGAGTTTATGATTAATTACGTTTGATTTTTTCAATACATGGATCAAAATTGAACATCTTAAATTTAAGAAATTTTTCTAAATATTTTTAGAGCATTCTTGCAGTTTGCCTTATATAACCGTGGACAAACTCAACCTAATGTTGGGCGCACCATTAATATTTTGAGTGAAAATTATATTATGAGCCTAGACGTTCTTAGCAAAGAGTGACACTTTTATCAAAAAATGAACATAAAAATTATTAATTATGAATATTATATGAAATATTACTAATTATGTTCATAATTCACGATCTTCGTGCTCGATTTAAAAGTGAGTGGGCTCTTTCATATACCAACCCAATTTTGAGATTACCAATTAGCAGAGCTAGCGAGCTCCACTGATACCAACTTGCTTCTCTCAAGGGAGAGGACAAGTAAGTGTTCAAGTGTAATTACCCAAATATGAGAATAATAAAATAAAAGAAAATGAGAAAATGAAAGGCCAAAATTAAGGGAGCTTATCGGACTACTTTTCAGTTGGAGATCACGGGGGTGCTTTCACGCCATAATTATTGCGGGAGATCGAGCAACAAAAACGAAAGGCCTCACTCACTGTGCCTACAAAAACGTAGGAGTTTTGATAAGTCAGAGTTTGATAATGATACGAATCAAGGTAAGAACATTAAAACTTTCCGTACATTTCCTTTTCGGGTGATGAATTTCATAGTTGTAAATATAGAATAATTATATCAAATATTAGTAGATAGATGAATCGTAAAAGCAATGATTTAGAGAAAATTAAAATATGTCAAACCGTGAAACACGGAAGTTTTTCGTCCATCGGAATGGGTATTACCGTTGGTATTTGAAATGTAGAGATGACCATATAATTACACACAACCCCCTCTGTTTAGTGCACTCTGCATGGTTAGTCATGCGTTTGAATATATTACCCGTGAATCCTTAGGCTTTGCTTAGTTATGAGTTGACTAACAATGGTTAAGACTTTTGATGTACCTAAAGGTTTTAGAATTTACAAACAACACCTTATAGTTTAGAAATGGCTAGTTGAACCTTGTAGTTATGCTTTAATATTAAAAGTGAGTTTTTATGATAATTAGGTACAGATAGTGATTCAGATTCGGAAAAGGTTCGTTTGATTGACTTGCTCTAGAGTGTGTTGTACGTGATCGTTGGCTCTTTCTAGTTTTGTTAATCCCTATGTTTTGTAAATGATACTTTGATTTAAATTAGCCAATGAAAATACTTTTATGCTTTCTTCAGAATTTCTATTTCAAAATGTTCGAAAATGGATTGAGCGTATATATGAACCTTACTAATCTTGATACTTTGATTATGATTCTATTTGAAATGCATTGTGTTCTGAAATTATTTTTAAACCATCAATTCGACTAAGTTTTGCCATGAATATGGATCTCAGTGAATATGAATATGAATCATCATCGCTAATTAGTTCCAAAACTATGCCTGTGATAACTCGCAAGCCGCAAGGGGAATGCGTGTGACAAAGTGAATATGATAATGTGCTACGGGAATATTGTAGCCGTAGTCGTTAAAGATTGATTGGTTAATGATTCTTGAACTTCGAGCAAAGTGAAATTGATCGATTGTACTACTAGTATGGGACGGTGGTGTGATTGATTGATTTCACGAGATATGAATCTGAAACGTTGTTTTGATCGTCATGTGATTCTTTCATGATCTTTGTTTAGTGGTTTATATAATAAGAAATATGTTTTGAAATCTTATTTTCGAACAATGTGCTTGATCCACTAGCTTGGGTTAGTGCTCTTTTCTTATTGGGCTTCGCAGCTCATTCTTTTAATATCTTACACATAAATAGCACAGTGGATATTGGATTGCATGGCGCGATCGAGTATTCAAGAATTCTCTTTAAGTTTTGCGTGCTAGTGGGTTATTTTATTGTAAGAAGCTTAAGACTCCGAGACTATTATGGTTGTTTTGAAGATTGTTAGTGGATCTTGGATTAAGAAACTATTTTAACTTTAAGCTATCTTATTTTAGACTTATATTTGGTAACGTTCAAGTTCTAAAAATATTTATAAAATTTGGGGGCGTTACATCAGGTCTCGGGAAAAGCACCACTCCATAAGTAGTTATCTTTAAGCTTAACTTATACTGTAGTAATTACCATGTTACATGGTAATGGTATCCAAGCCAAAGGTAGGGTCTGCGGTCTTGTTTGGTTCAAAACATATAACATCTTAACAATTTTGTATGCTTAAGTTAAACTATATCGTCTCCAACAATAGTGATACTAGTTTTGCTTTACATTCATGGTTTGTTGCATTTTCACCAAAGTTTCAGTTATCTTGACCAGTTTGATCATTTTGATATTAATATGATAATTAATTAGTTTCAACTGCGAATCTGAATTTTAAAGGGCTGATTTGTGTTGTTCAACAGGAAAATCTACTTTCGATACTACCCGAAAACTGACTTTCCTAGTACCGAATACGCGAGCACCCAAAAAATAGCAAAAGAAGATAGAAATAGAGATTTCCCAACAGCTATTTGGCTCAGCTCTAGAACATATATCCCATCTAGGACAATACAGTAATGTCTAACTTCAATAAAAGTACATCATTTTTGGATTGGTACACACACACACACACACACACACACACATATATATATATATATATATATGCCGTACAAGAAGAATGGATGTTGTCATAAATCACATATCTCTTGAAGCATTTTCTATAAAAGCTATATAGAACAAGGGGATTGAAGATGAAAATATGTGTGTATCTCGTGAATAATCATTGTTCTTAAAGTGATAAACGCCTCCATTATTTGCTGTAAGGTTAACGACGTTCCACCGATCTAGGATTAGATTTGCACCTGAAAAATGACGATCAGCAATTATCGGAATTCTTCCTTAAGAATTAAAGAGAGTTATAGAGTAAGAGAGAGTAGAAATGAGTTAGTTTAAGTGTGTAGAAACACTGCTGAAATCCTTCTTATATAAATCCTCACATATCTCTTCCCAATGGTCGCAACCAAAGAACGCAACCATTGAAATTTGAATTTGCAGGAAATTTCGCTATAGCACTCAGGTTTCGCTACGGTGAAATTTCTCAACCGTCATGCCTTTTGATTTTTAAAAATGTGACCGTTGTCGGATCCGCTATAGCGAAAATTTCCGCCACAACGATATTTTCCGCTATTAGCGAAATTTTAACGTCAAAATGTTTCAACTCTCATTCAAACTTCGTTATAGTACTTCAAAAGTGCCATAGCGGTCTACAAGAAATCGACGCGACGTTTTCCGACTTTGTTCGACATTTCTTTAATTCTCAATATAGGATATTGATCATATTTGATAGTTATGAGCTCATTTCTGCCTTTTAAAATTGTCATCTATTTTATAAAATTTCAACATCATTTGGGTAATTGAAGTCCAACTCCAGATGATCTACCTTTCCAAAACTTTGAGACAGAACAACTTCTTGACTGGTGAATCCATGAACGTCGGAGATAAAAACATTTGGCTGTTTCCAAGACCATTCATAGATATATGATTGGATATAAAGTTGATTGAAAAATAGGATGAATAATACACTCCATAGCTATAAATAGCTAAAAGCTCTAAATATAGACATTCTGTAAATGGATTGGTAACCATGTTTTATTCCAAAATTTCCGGTTCCAAGCAAAAATAAATCACATTGTTCTTCATTTCTCTCCACCATTTGTAATCTTTCTCTCCACTCTCTTTCCTTTTTCTATTCCCCGTCTGGTTGCTCTCCGAGTTCCTTACTGCTGGCTCTCTCTCTCTCTCTGACCACCATGGCCGCAGCTGTTGAATGTATGTACATGTAGTAACATTGTCGTGTGTGTTTATACATATACAAAGTATTATATGCATTATATCTAATGTTGTATCTAATGATTCCTTTTTTATTTTTTGGTGTTAAATTCTGATTTTCAGGTGCAGTCCACCCCGTTGGCCTAAGCTATGGCAACGGGAGAGTTGAAGAGCAAGCCAAGATTGTTGAAGAAGGCTTTGTTGTTCCCGAAAACAATGCCTTTGGTCAGTCTTTCAGGTACAACTTAAAATCTCCGTCATGTAATTTATTATGAAAACTTACACGATAACACCATGTGTTAACATAATTTTGAGGCCATTAATTTTGTACAATATATTGTAGCACCAAGAAGAGGGCTGCAATATCACCTTATAAAATTTTCATTCGAATACATTGAAAATAGGAAACTCGCAGCCAAATCTATGGGCATAATCACTTTCTTTTGATTTATTTCCATTACTCTGATTTCAGGGACTATGATAAGGAGAGTGAAAGAAGAGCTGGCGTGGAAGAATTTTACAGATTGAACCACGTTAATCAATCCTACGAATTTGTAAGCAAGCTTTTCATTCAAATGTTTGTGTTGTTTGTGCATTATGTATTCAACCATATACATTTTACAATGTACGTTTATGGATCTGTATAAACATCTAAATTATACATGGATGGAAAATAATGATATTCAATTGTGATCATGTCATGGAATATGGCAGGCAAAGAAAAAGAAAGAGGAGTTTGAGAAACTTGACAAAGCAGACATGAGCATATGGGAATGTTGTGAACTCTTGAACGAGTACGTGGATGAAAGTGATCCGGATCTCGATGAGCCTCAGATCGAGCATCTTCTCCAAACGGCTGAAGCCATCAGGAAAGACTATCCTGATGAGGATTGGCTTCATCTCACAGCACTCATCCATGGTATTTTGCATATAGCTTTCACAATAACTTGTAACGGTGAATAAGTCATACTCTCGACTCCTAACTATATATTGAACAAACATTTTCTAGATTTGGGGAAAGTTCTATTGCACCCAAAGTTTGGTGAGGAACCCCAATGGTGTGTTGTTGGTAAGATTTCTCCGGCCCTCCACATGTATTCGACACCAAAAAATGGCAGGAGGTCATGCACTTGGCAACTCTAGGCAATCCCAGTACCTGACATATTTCACATTGTTGCAGGAGATACTTATCCTCTTGGCTGTGCGTTTGATGATTCTATTGTTTACAAGAAGGTACTCTACATGAAATTCTTTCGTATATGGTGTCTTGTATAGGCTGAGCATTAAAATTTCCATTTTTTTGGTTAAGTATCTTGAGGAGAACCCAGACTTCAGACATCCAGTTTATAGCCAGAAATTGGGGGTATATACGGAAAATTGTGGGCTTGACAAAGTCACCATGTCATGGGGCCATGACGAGTACATGTACCTGGTAAGCTACATAATCTTCATGTGATTTTCTAGGAGAGCTTAATCTCTTAAACATCAATTTCTTCTCAAATATAACATGAGATTTATTTATGATAGGTAATGAAAGGGAACAAGACAACCCTCCCACCAGCGGCTCACTTCATCATTAGATTCCATTCCTTCTATCGTAAGTGTTTTATAACATATAATCATCGCGTGACGGCGTGACCCAAATGGTGATGATTACTAACTTTAGGAAATTACTTTGTTTTTGCAGCGATGCATCGGGATGGGGCTTATACGTACCTTATGAATGAAGAGGATCATGAGATGTTCAAGTGGCTCAAAGTGTTCAAGTAAGATGTTCCTTCAAAATTTTCAATGCATGCCTCATTAGGTCTCATTAGTAGTTCCCTATTTGGTTTGCCATAAAATCATGCCAACCAAAGGTAGCTAATATCCTGTTTTCTGCAGCAAGTATGATCTGTATAGCAAGAGCAAGGTGAGAATTAATGTGGAAGAAGTCAAGCCCTATTATCTCTCTCTCATTGAAAAGGTTCAATCTTTGATCACTTATCACATACTCATAGTATTCTCATTCTGTTCTTTCCTCCCCTCCCCCCCCCCCCCATCTTTTTCAGACTACTGTCTTTCAAGTATCTTTTGGTAATTTTTAATTTCATTTTTCATTTCTTGCAGTACTTCCCAGCCAAGGTAAAGTGGTAAAGTTTACAGGCTGGAGTCGAGGCATCGAGAACACCTCCCTCACCCCTTCTTCTTCCCCCCCCCCCCTCCTCCTCTCTCCCACCTGCAATTTTGAAGAAAGTAAATATCATTATGCGAAGTAGGAAGAACAAGTAAATCACTGTTAGTGTGTAGGATTTTGTCATCGGCACGTGTTAATGTGAGCAGTTCCTGTAATTAATTAGTTTGAGAAATAAAATGCAGTGTATATGAAATTGCATAAGTTACTGTTTTCATTTTATCTTGCTGGTTACACTTGATAAGAAGAAGAAGACGAGGACGACGAAGTACTGGCCTTGGAAAACATTTTCATAAGTCATAGAATTATCCAAAAAAGGTTTCATTTTAAGAAGTTATTGGCGCCAAAAGTCAAACTTCTGTCCTTGGCCCCAGCAAAAGAGTGATATATTCAGCAAAAACATGCAAATAATCCAACCTTTTCTTTTTCCTTGATTTTTTCTTCTTTTCCCTCCCCAACAAGATGCATACAAAGAGACGAGCATTTCAATCCGGAAACGACCTCCGACAAACCTGTAAGAAACTTGTTCTAAAATAATGCTCTATTTTTTAAAAATTATCCTTTACTCTCAAACCATTAATGAAGAAAGAATTTGAAGAGACTTTTAACTGTAGAGTATTAATTGAAAGACAAAAGTGAAATAATATAAGATAGTTAAACTAATCTTAGTTTTTGGTGCTTCATTCTAAAAGGTCCAATATTATGGAACGGAGGGAGTAAAACACAACTAAGCGAGATCCAAAACTCACTTCACTTGCACATACGTACAAGCTATCGGGTGTTACTAGCTTGTGGCCGGACTCAACGTTGACACCATGTAAAAAAGGAAAGGGAAGAGAAGCTCGGGAACGTAATTAAAAGGGTCAGGTTTATCATTTTGCAGTAATCTGCTCGGGATATTATGAGTCAACAGAGAAAGATATTCATTTGTTGCCGACTGATTCAACATTGTTTGTCAGAGGATAACTTGAATCTTACAGAAGCTTTTGTAAAGCCGAAAGCTACTTCCAAACCCGCAGAGATATATTGGTTAGCACCGAAAAATATAGTCGGGATGCTCATTGAGGTTCTGTGTTTTCTTTTCTTTTGCAAGATCAACCTGTAAGCAGATTGAACCATAGGTCCAAATCTGTATGGACAGCATGCAACCTCATTCTCACTGATAGTACGTGCAGAAATATTATTCATCTTGGCTACCAGCTCTTCTCAAACATCACTTGCCATTTTGAATAAGCTGGTCCATTCACTCCACAGGTTGCCGCTGATAATCACGGCTACTATTGAAGAGTCGGGGAGAGATGCCCGCCAAAGCTGCCATCTACCCCCTCGACTGATCAACCATTTCAAACTACCCAACAGCAAAAGGACTTTAACCAACAAACTGAGTTATACATACTTGCACAGTGGAAGTATGAAAGAAACAATATGCACTCTCAACATTGTTCGACATGACATTTTGATTTGCAAGGTAAACAGAACACAGAGCTTGAACCATATCCCCAAATATCATTCCGTGTTCATGTGAACCAGCAATATATCTGCACCATCTTCTTTTATTATATATTGGAAGTCACATTTACAATATTAATCCACCTGCATGTGAAAAAAAATAGTGATCTGTAAGCAGCACATGCCTCCGTCTCTTGGCCAAAAATAGGGTTTCTATGATCATTCATTACAATACCAATTCACCTTGGGGCCAAAATCAAAGGCGCTGTAAATTATGCTCTTCTATTCATAACTGTGGTTCATCTATATGCTCTTCTGAATACAACTGCTGTTGGTCTACGCTCTTCTGAATACAGTCAGGTTTGAAACATTTCAGCTGATAAATGATATTGACTGTAACCGTATGTTTCGCATGGCTTCATACTAGTATGTTTCTTTTGTTAGACAGTTTGGGTTCCATGTGTTAGTGGTCCTTGCAGTTTCTTGAATAGCTGGAAGACAATCTCGACTGGAAGAACTCAAATGGCGTGCCTGGTCCAAAAGACCGTCTCATGGCATTAGGGGAATCTGAGAGAAGAGGCTCAAACACAGGATTTCTGTTCTTGGGTTGGGAGATTGATAGAGGAGAAACCTCTTTCTCTAATGCCCTTGGCTGGGGTTCGATGTTCCCTAATGACAAGATGGGGCCACCCAGACGTTCGGCTTGCTGAAGAATGTTGATTTTACTTGATCTATAAGTGAATCGGAAGTACTTCAGAGCTAGCACTGGACCCATTCCTGCTGCAACAATGAGCTGAAATAGCATTACAGTTTCTATTTAGCCTGTGTCATGAAAAGTGATAAAACAAATATTTGCTGGGTCCCTTCAGCTACTACTTAGGTTCATCAGACCAATATAGTATATCACTGATCCACAATCAACCTCGATAATTATAAACACCCCCTCCCCTGTCAAAAGTGTTCTTCCCTACTCAACTCTAAATTAACGTTTGTACACACAAATACAGAGGAATCACATAAGTACGCTACATGTATCATACATTTCATAAAGGAACATGGGTCTGCTAACGAGTGCACCTGGGCAGTTGTTAAGAATCCAATCTTGAAGATTGTTTTGCAGTGAAAATATGCACAGATGCATTGATTTGTGTTTCCATTGCATTGGTACTTGTTTTCAAGAAAACCAGTATCTTAATAAATTCTTAAACATTGGCACTTGTTTGCAATAGTAAAAAAAAAAATGTTTTTAAGGTTCCTCATACTATGTAAGAAAGCACGGATCCTTTTAAGTGATTTAACTTTTGGATGCCAATAATATCCTTTGATGAATTTAATTCAGTCACCACAATAAGTGTCAAATAGTCATTTTGATCAATTTGATTGGTCCTAAAAAAATTCTCTATTAACAAACGGGGTAGGTCCAAGTGGTAAGCGCTTGGATTCGCTTAAGAGAGATCTCGGGTTCGAGCCTCGGCGTATGCAGAAAATCCGTGCTGAGAGACTCACCCACCATTGCCAGGTGTCCTACCCAGATCGAACTGGATATCTCAGGATGAAGTCTTTGATACCGGTTGACAATATTAAAAAAAAATCTCTATTATAGAGTTTCATCCCTAAGACTTCTTTTCTTTTTTCTTAGTAAATTAAACTACTGAGTTTTATTCCTAAATAATATGATTTGCTAGTAAAACTATAAAATTGATGTTTAGAAAAAATTATTTAGGCACCAAGTTGAAGTTTGAACTTTCTTATCAATCAAAAGCATAAAACTTAAAAAACACTTAGTAAAATTAGGAATATTATTTTTATTACAGCTAACTTTATTTTGTTACTTGGCCCAACTTTCTCTCTTCCCCCCCCCCCCTTTTTTTCTTTTTTCTTGTCTTTTACCTGTTTTCTTATTTTTATAAAAAGCACAAATATTAATTTAGGTATCATGACAATTTCCATTTTTGAAAAAATAAACAAAAAGAAGTAGAGATAATATAAAATACAACTGTATCATGACAATAAGATAAAGTGGAGAGACAGTTTGAATCATGATAAGAAATTTGTTCGAACCATGGAGGGTGATTGAAGTCTTCCGAGGGCATCATTATGTGAGGTAATTGGGATCTTTCAACTTAAACGAACTTACTTGCATGTTAAAAGTATATTACATTTCATCTTGAATTTAAAGTTCAAATTTTGTCTATTGAATTAACCTATTGGTTTAACATGTCATTTTGAAGGTAGAATCAAGATTAATGAAGCATTATTATTAAATTAATTATCAGAATTCCAAAGATTAGTAAATTTCTTTTTTTTCTTTCTTTTTGTTTAGATAAAAGAGGCGGACAAGAGATCCACCAAAAGCAAAGCAGGCCAAAAAACTAGAAAAAAGAAAATACATATTAGAGTCTCAAACTAATGTAAGACAGAGACTTTGAAAAGCCCCAAAACTCCTAGCCCAAAGAGAGTTCCCAGAAATGCGTAAATTATTGTTTGTATTAATATGTTTTAACATGTCATTCCTAATGTAATTTTAGAAAATAAACATAATTGGAAGCAACACGTGCAAGACACGTGTCTGATGTCTCTAACTAGTTTAGTAAAATTCATATGCATGCATGGTCTTAAAATCTATCTCCTTGTTGGGCGTGATTGGGACCTTTCTCACTTTTTTCCCTTCACAAGAAGGTAATTCAAGTCTGATTGGAGACTTTTGGGAAAATAACTACGAATATATGCCTAACTGTTTCACATTCATTGCCATTTCTTTAGTCTATAACAAATAATTAGGACAGAAAAACTTAGTTTCATGTATGACTACATCAAAGGCCCATGTTCGATTTGCAAGAGGTACATTAAAGATTGAGTATAATTAGTTATTAGCATAAGAGATGCTTCTTGAAGCAGAAGCAATGACAAGGAAAACTCACAAACATAGTAATCCAGTAGGATGGCTGCCTGCAAAGACGGAACATGATAGTGTATAGCCCCGATCTTGGTATGGTACTGACAATCAGGTTGATGGCATAAAATCCAACCATATTCCCCCATATGGCAAGATGTTGCAATACTGTGAAGGAACTGCACCCATTTAAAGAGGAAACCAATGGTTAAGCCAAGTTAAGCATGCATATATATAAATAGGGTCTTATTCGGCTACAAACTACTTTTTCGTACAAACCGTGAGATATATATTAGTTAATTTGTTGTATTTTAATTAATTCTCTGTAAACATGTTATATCTTAGTTGATTTTTGTTGTATCTTAGTATATTTTATTTTATCTTTTATTGTATCTTAGTATATGTTATATTTTATTGTATCTTAATATTATTTTTCTTGTATATTTATATTACAAGATAAAACACATATTACTAAGGGTCAGATCAGGAATGCGATTATATGATGATATTGCACTGTTCCCTATTTGAATATGAGATGATATAAGTGATATGAATTTATGAAATAAAAGACTAAATTGCCCTCATGATGTGAAAGGTTTGAATGTGATGTGA
>JAOTQG010105336.1:0-12278 GCA_025631175.1 Iris virginica
ACCTAAACACTAAGGACTAGAAGCCAATTATATTTGGTAGTACTTGGGAGGGAACCCAAAGAAAGTTGCAACCAAAGGATACTACTCTACTAAATTCTGCAGAATCTAGGGGAGAATTCATTCATGCCAAAATATTCCCACTATGCACAAAAAAAACTTAGCCCACCCCCCACTATACCATGCTTTGGTTACCTCATTCTTTTGTTTCACTTTACAATATCCCACCTCTTCCTTCCTTTCAAAGTTGAACCATTAGCATTACCTCATCATATTTCAAGATCTAGAAAGAAAAAAAAAGGTCCACTTCTTTTAGTATGTGCTTTACTAGAAAATGATATATATGTATGGTCTTAGGTCTAGCTTATACATTTGATGATTTACATTAGAATATCGAGCCGATGGCGAAAAAAACTTCATGTAACATTTACACTTGCAAAAAAGAAAGCTGACCATATATTCATAAACACGCTGCTTCAACAATGCCCTAACTCCTAGCTAGATCTATTCCTGCTTAGAAGGCCAATGCATCTCCAGAGCATTCAGTTTATTCATGATCTCTTGAAGCAAACCTACCCGTTTTACAATGGGATAATTGAAAGGGGCGTAATCCGAGATGATTAACTGTCGTAAGAAATATATATATATATATATATATATATATATATGCATGACAATTGTATATATATGAACTTGTATTTTCAGCTTCTAATTAAGACCTTATCAAAACAAGAAATCCGAGCAACCATTCAGAGTATTATTATGTTTGTTCTTTTTTGGGTTTCTTTTTCATTTGATCTCATTTATTTCATTCCATTCAGTTTCATCATGTATAAAGAAAATCTGAAAGAACTGAAATTCCATTTAAACTCATGGTGAAATTTTTATAGCTCACCCCTCTCAAATGCCTGCAATATTACTTATATTTTCTCAAGCCAAAAATAAAATAAAATGACACTACTGATTGTACTCTCTCCGTCCCAAAAAAGTCCATCTTTTCTTATTTGTTCGTCCCCAAAAAACAGTCTCATTTCTAAAAATAGCAATTTTTTTGCAATTATGTATTGCTCTCTCCTTAAAATACCTGCAAGGTACAATGGGAATATTTTTTTTGGGACGAGGGAGGGAGTGTCTGTTTTTCTTAAATCACTACTTACATGACTTAGTTAAGCAAATGCTTTTACACACTCAAATAGGTCTTGTTTCTTAGTGATCGGGGGAGCCTTTTTCTTGGATGCAAATTCAAAACCATCAACTGCAATAGCTGAAAGCATGAAGAGATCAAAACCAAAGCACCAAACATAGGCATATTCCCAGGCCAAGCCTGCCATGGCTTTTTCCAAAAGTAAAACCTTTAGTTCCAATATATATAATTACCAAAATATCTTTATTAATTCCTTCCCACTATATATAAGCCCATGCTTTCATTTGCTCTATGTAAAAAGAAAGAGTAATTAATTGGCACTCCATGCATTTCTCTTCTCAAAGTCTCTAAAATTTTATCATATATTGTTTTCTTTTTCTATTCCACTCCATCCCCATTTGAAAAAGAATGAGTATAATCAGGCCTAGGAAGCTTCAAGGTAGGGAGATTTACAAGAAGGCTGATCAGATATTAGTCTGCACTTTCCTTGTTTACTCTTTCACAGCTTTGATTTGTTGTTTGTTTTGTTCATACCCTCTATGGTTTCCTTCAATGAAGCATTTCCTCTATGTTTCTCTCCCTAATGTTTACTCTCTCTTCATCAACCCGAAGTGTTTGTTCATAGTAGGCAATATGATTATTATTGTCATCTTCCTTTGTGAATCAAAGGTTTCTGGCTCGAACGTCCTCTCTGCAAATACTACCGAGGTTTTTGAAGGGCGTGCTGAGAGTAACCCTACGCGTCAATATATTTCCACCATCGAAGACGATAAAGAGGAGGAACGAGGGTTGGAAAAGCAAATGATCTTGGTTTTGGAGAGAGAATATAGGAGCGATGATGATCAAGAATATGAGTGCCAAGTAAAGAAGGGAAATAATGTAACAGAACAAGAAGTGGCTAATGATCAATTAGAAGAGGATGAGGAAGAGGCTTTTGATGAGGAACTAACAAGAAAGGTTGAGAACTTCATTGCAAGGGTTAACAAACAAAGGTGGCTTGAAGCTAATTCACTAGTTTGTTGTAGAGCTTGAGACTATTATATTAATCTCTTTGTTAGTAGTAAAGTTTTGAGTTGGAAAAAAATGATAATCTAACTGATAAGTGGATGGAAGAACTCAAGCATTGTGTATACTACTGCTCTTTGGTATAGTTTATAGAGTTCATTTATTGTGTGTAAAACTGTTTCTACATATATACTCCCGCCGTCCCAAAATAAGCGACACTTTTGCATCTTTCTTATGATTTTTCTCGGACAAGTATATATTAGCTCTCATGATCAAAGAGCTTGAATTATAGCCTTATGGATCCTTCTCCTCCCTAACCAGTTTTATTATGAGTTCCTTGCTGGCTCAATCGAGGCCTCATAATCACTGTTGTAGAATCTTGTTAGTCTTGGCAAGGACAAACATCATTTATGTTATTTCCTCTGTCCTAAACATTTCATTTTGGCACTCCTTTTGGGATGGAGGGAATAAATGTTACTCATATTAGTATCTAAAATGATCCATTGATTACTATGTATAAATTTTTCCACTAAAATAACATGTTAAATTAAATGGCAATATATGAAATAATATGCAACCAACCAAATATCAAACATTTAATAGTGTGGTGCTCAAATTTTCGCAATCCAACATGGGAGATATTCCCCCGGGACAGATTCACTGATCTGGGCCCAGAATCTAAAATGAAATTTCAGCATTTGAGACTAGAGAGAGACGCAATCCATCGTGGGGGAGATATTCCCTTCCCCGCCCCCCGGACAGTTTCAAAGATCTGGGCCTAGAATCTAGAATGAAATGTCAGCATTTGAGAGAGGGAGAGAGAGAGAGCCCTCCAACATCAAAGGAACGGTTGGATTAATTATGAGTGCTTTACAGTAGGGAAAATATGATCAATTTTGACTACATAGTTGGAACGATTGGCTTTCCTTCCTTGGCATGCAAGACTAACGGCATAGATTCCAACTATACCACCGCCAAGGTGCAAGTTTGGTTCGATTAGGGTATAAATTGCAGCCTTATCGGTTTAAAATTTTCAAACCTAAACCAAACCGTTAAACTTAAAAACCGAACCGGACCTAACCAATAAACTGCGGCTTGATTTGGTTCGATTTATCAATTTAGAAAAATCATGTAATTTTGTAAAAAAAAAAAACTAAATATAACATAAGATTTATAACAAAAAACTATATTTAACACTAATAGCCTATGATTATAATAAAAATTGAAAAATAACTCAATTATGTTGTTTGTTTATATAATATTTAGCACAATACAACTTTAAAATAATAAAGTCTAAATGTTCATCATAATACAATTAAATTTAAGTTATAATATAATTATTATTCTATTTCATATATAAAATTAAAAGGAATATATATAAATATATAAAAATATGAGGGATTTATATGAAAATATACATATACATTAGATATCAGTTCGGTTTGGTTTGGTTCGATTTGGTGTGAGGTGTCGAAACCGCAAATCGAACCGAGACGTACGGGTTGAAAACTTCTCAATTGTAACCAAACCGTCGTTGATCGAAACCAAACCAAACTCATCCATTTAATTCAGTTTGATTTGATCGTCGATTTGGACAGTTTAGACTTATACCCCTACTATAAACTATAGTCGGTGTCCGTTATAAACTGTTTGCATTTCCACTTTGTTACAGCATACTACTTTATTACTTTCGTCCGCCAAAAAAAAATGGAAAAAAATATTTTGATTTCTTTTAGTCAAGTAAATTTAAATTTCATCAAATATATAAAGATTTACTATAATTTATTAAAATTATTAATTTTGTTGTTACATATTTAATAATATTTTCATGATTAAAGTTCTAAAAACATAAAATAGAATAAATACAGGTAAAATAATTTATCAAAAGCAGTTAGTAGACCGAAAACATTTATTATAATATTTTTTGGACCAACGGAGTTTAATAAATTTTTATCTCCCCCTAAATGAGCACCTTGCTTTGACTTATTTTGATCAACATTATAAAAAAAATATAAGTGATATTCTTGTAAAATTTAAACGGGGCTTATATGAAATTAAACGGAGTTTATATGATATCCTTGTAAATTTTAAAAACACTAACATAATTATGTTTATAATAATTAAATTATATTTTTAGAAAAAGTAAACAAAATAATCGTTTATTTGGGGACCGAGTGTTTCCGAAATTGAGAGGCAACAAGAAAACAGAAACTGTTTGGAGAGAGAGAGAGAGAGGATTGGGAGTGTGAAGATGGGGGATGAGAAGGTGAAGAACGAGGCGATGGAGATAATGGGTTTGTTCCAAGTTCTTCCCCGTTTGGTCGTTTTCGATCTTGACTACACCCTTTGGCCTTTTTACTGGTTAGATAGATTCCTTTCTTCTTCAACTCTATTTATGCAATTCTTAATTTCTATTTTTCTAAGTATTTGTCTAGTCTAATCTACTTTCGTATGTGTCAATTTCATTTCACGCTTCCAAACTTGATTTAAAAGAGTAAATTTTGTTCTTTATAGTTTTTAGTTTCATCTTTCAAGTTTTTCATGCATTTGAAAGATATATGGTGAAGTCTTCATATATTAGCTTTATGGTATCCTTTCCTTTGGTTTTTTTTTTTTTTCAATAGCGTGTCAGGTTCTTTTGTTTTAATTCCTTGGTGGGGTCCGTGGAGAAAGGGGTTAAAGTGAGATATTTTGATGATATTAAAGATATGTATGATGGACATTCGAGTTTTCAATCACTATGAAACTACGCCAAGGATTGGCCTTAATCTCCTACGTTTTTGCCTTAGTAATGATGGATTAACTAGAAATCTACAATATATTCCCCGATGCATGCTATCTGTTGATGATATTGTTCTTATTGATGAAACAAATAATGGGCTACTCATAAGTTAAAAATATTGACACACTCTCGTATTGGGAATAAACTAGCTGCACAATCACTCAATAAAGATCCTGATCTCCTCCGCTCATTGTCAATTGGTTTTGAGATGGAACCCCAGACTTTAACATGGTATCGACCCACGATGTCCTTCTTCAGCGCCACCCGAACAGACGAAAAGAGAGTCCGCGTACATGCGAGGGAGCGTATTGAGACACTATCCCACATTAGGAATAAACTAGCCACATACTCACTTAATAAAGATTCTGGACTACTCCGCTCATTGCCAATTAGTTTTGAGATGGAACCCCAGACTTTAACAAAAAAGCGGGGAGAAGTAATGAGAGAAACCTTGATGAATAGAAGATCAAGACACCTTTCAAGTGCGAAAACCCTAGAAACGTTAATTGGTAAGGTGAAGATGGATGGCTAATCAACCAAACAATCGCAATTGATTGAAGAACCACTTTTAAACACAACAAGAACAATAATTCGGATAGAGAAACTCACAAGGAGAATGTAAACAAAAGCAAAAGCGTTCAATTAATCTTAAAACTCAACTCTCATTCTAAACTATTACAATAGAGGCCTTTATATAGGCTATATAAATTGAAATCCTAAATTAACTAGGGAAAAAAAAAACTATTAAAAAGGAAATTCTAATAAGAAAAGAGAACAAATACAATTCAAACTAGGAAATAAAAAACGATTAGGAAACCAAATATGAAACTAACTACTAAGGAAACCTTCAGCGACTAGAAATAATAAATCAATTTGAAAACCAACTCGAAAAAGAAAAACAGGACACTTCTCGCTACCGAGCATGCCGACCATGATGTTGCTCGCTGCCGAGCATGCCGGGCATGTTGTGCTCGTCTTCCTAGCCCGCAGCTTCCTTTAGCTCGCCCCTTGCACGTCCATGCCTCGTCGCAGCTTGCGGCCGAGTAAGCCGAGCACGCCTCCCTAGCTCGCCTATGTTTTGCTTATGTTTCTCGTATCGGACCCTTGATTCCAGCAATCTTGCTACTAATAAACTTCTTTCTCTTTTCTTGATTGACGACAAAACCTCACAATTACCTTCAACTAGCCTGGTCCGTTTTATTCGGCTTGGTAATCTAGGTGGATCCTTATGCGAGCTGGATGAACTCGCATCATACTCCCCCTTTTGAAAAGGATTTGTTCTCAAATCCGGACATTCGTAAGGATCAGTTCCATTAAAGATCACACATTTTTTTGCTTTTCCCTTGCTCAGCATAAAAACGGAGTTTAATGTCTTTCTCCTCGGCCGGTTTGGTCGCTTCTTCTTTCCTCGACTTAAATCCTCCCTCATGCCGAAGTGCTTGCATGCATCTCGCAATCATTTCTTGGTCCTCGCGGATTTGAACCGGGGTGAGTGGGATTAGAACCAGTTTCCTCACATCCTTCTCGAGCGAGTATCGGTTAGTAAACCCATCATACGTCACCCGCCGATCATATTGCCATGGTCGCCCTAATAAGATATGACCTGCTCGCATAGGCACCACATCGCATTTAACTTCGTCGACATACTTTCCGATCGAGAATGGAACGACGTCCTACGTGGTCACATTAATCTCCTCACAATCACTAAGCCATTGCAGCTTGTATGGCCGTGGGTGTTTTAGGGCTCTTAAATTTAGCTTGTCCACCATAAGGGTGCTTACCACGTTTACGCAACTCCCACTATCAATGATGAGATTGCACAACCTATTCTGAAGCATGAAAAATATTCTCACTTTGAATGGCGACATCTCCATCTTTCACTTGCGTACTTAATGCCCGCATGACGACTAGAGCTTGCGCGCTTGACTCCTCGTTACATTCATCTTCGCTTAAGGCGGGCATGTTGAGAAACTCCTCCTCGCCTGCAAACTCATATTCTCCATTTGCCCCCATTATTAGGATCCTTTGGTTTTGGCATCTCGAAACAATGTGTCCCATGCCCAAACATTTGAAGCATTTAATGTCTCACGTTTTAGGCTGGATCGTCGACGAGACTCCTAGAGTATTGGCTTGACCCTCTTGCTCGCGTTCAATGGCTTGAGGTGTGGCGACCTCCTGAGGCGGAGTAATAATGCTCGCATCCCACTTAAGTTTATTGGTGAAAAATCTAGAAACCGGATTTGCTCACTTATTTTTCAACTGCTTGTCCACGTTGATCGCCATGTGAAACATCTCTTCGACCTCGATGTAATTGTGTAGCTCGACGAGATCGGTAATCTCTCGATCTAACCCATGCATGAACCTTGCCATCGTAAACTCATCGTCCTCTTCAAGATTACACCTTATCATCATGGTCTCCATCTCCTCGTAATACTCCTCCAATGTCTTGCTCCCTTGCCGTAAGCCTTGCACCTTCTGCTTTAGCTCACGGTCATGATGCGAGGGAACAAATCTTCGTCGCATGACCCTCTTCATCTCATCCCACGAGGCAATGAGTGCTTCTCCGTACCTTCGTCTATTCCTTGCCTTTTGATCCCACGAGGTGTTCGCGTACCCACTAAACTCAACCTGAGCGAGCTTGATTTTCTTTTCTTCAGAATAGTTATGGCAACTGTAGATGCGATCTACCTTGCTCTCTCATTAAAGGTATGCTTCCGGGTCTGCCTTGCCTTGGAACACGGGCATCTTCATCTTGATGCTCCCCAGATTTTTATCTTGTGAATCTCTTCTCCAGCGACCTCTGGCCTCATATCGCCCTTCGAAGTCATCTACTCCACTCCGTTTGGTGTCGTCGTTTCTGTTCGCCCCTCTGCGATGTGAACCGGATGTTTCCGTGATTCGGGCACCAATTTTCTCATCTACATCCTTTTTTAAGTTATTCGTCTCTAGTCTCATCTTATTGAATTCATAGGTCATGAACTACTTGAATTTTTAAGACCAAAAACTTCCCCTTCTTCGTTGCAAACGTGTCTTGGAGAAGACATGGTTTAGGATAGATTTAATGGGAGTGAAGTTACTAATTCAAATTAGCTTTGATACCAAATAATGAGAAAAATCTTGATCAATGGAAGATCATGACACCTTTCAATTGCGGAAACCCTAGAAACGTTAATTGGTAAGGTGAAGATGGATGGCTAATCAACACAACAATCGCAATTGATTGAAGAACCAAAAAGATATATAGATGAATGCTTTTAAACCCTTAAACCTTAATTGGTCTAAGAACCCAAAAGGTGAATTAATTGCTCACAACAAAAACAATAATTCGGATATAGAAACTCACAAGGAAAATTCGAACAAAAGCAAAAGCTATCAATTAATCTTAAAACTCAACTCTCATCCTAAACGATTACAATAGAGGCCTTTATATAGGCTACATAAATTGAAATCATAAATTAACTAGGAAAAAGGAAAATTATTAAATAGGAAATCCTAATAAGAAAAGAGAACAAATACAATTCAAACTAGGAAATAAAAAACGATTAGGAAACCAAATAGGAAACTAACTACTAAGGAAACCTTCGGCAACTAGAAATAAGAAATCAATTTGGAAACTAACTCGGAAAAGGAAAACAGGACACTGCCCGCTGCCGAGCATGTCGACCATGATGTTGCTCGCTGTCGAGCATGTCGGGCAAGTTGTGCTCGTCTTCCTAGCCCGCAGCTTCCTTTAGCTTGCCCCTTGCTCGTCCATGCCTCGCCGCAGCTCGCGGCCAAGTAAGCCGAGCACGCCTCCTTAACTCGCCTATGTTTTGCTTATGTTTCTCACATCAGACCCTTGATTTCAGAAGTCTTGCTACTAATAACCTTCTTTCTCCTTTCTTGATTGACGACAAAACCTCACAATTATCTTCAACTAGCCTGGTCCGTTTGATTCGACTTGGTAATCTAGGTGAATCCTTATGCGAGCTGGATGAACTCGCATCAAGAAGCTTTAGAACTCAAAGGATTTAAAATAAGTAGGAGCAAAACAGAGTATATGGCTTGCAACTATAGTGGGTATTAACGGAGTGAAAGTTAAGCTAGATGGAGAAGAAATATCTCATGAGGAAACATTTTGGTACCTAGGATCAATTATTAATTCAATATGAAGAGATTGGAAAGAATGTTAATCATGGAATAAAATTGGGTTGGATGAAATGGAGAGTGTATTTGCAGTGTTACGTGAGAGGCGTATACCAGTAAAGTTAAATGAAAATTTTACGAGACAGTTGTTAGGCTTCGCTATTATACGAAACCGAGTGCTCGGCTACTAAGAAGGAAATGTAACAAGATGAGTGTAGCGAAATGCAATACTCAGAAGAATGTGCCATAAAATTAAAAGAAATAAGACTTGTAATAAGCAAATATGAGTACGATAAAAGTAGCTCATATAGTAGAGAAAATGAGTGATAACCATCTAAGATTGTTTGATCATGTACAACGTATGCTCCTTAGTGCTCCAGTTAGGAACTATGATTATAGTTGTTTTAATCAAGCTAGGCATTGGCGTAGGTCATAGTTAACATTGACATCGGCAATACAGAAAGACATAAAAGAGGGGTATGTATGGTGACTTAGAATTGGATCACGTGGAATGACGGAAAAGGATTCATGTAGCTGAGGCTAAGTGATTGGGATTAAGGTTTTGTTGTTGTTGTTGTTGTTGTTGTTGAGATTTTAAAATTTAAGCCATAAATTTTCTTAGTTTTCCTTTTCCTGTTTTCTTTGGATTTGATAGGCATCAATAATCTCGTTAACATAAAAATGAAAAATGATATTATAAAGATTCAATTAGATAGAAGATTGTTGGCATTTATTATTTTTCTGATTTTTTTTTCCTGATTTCAGAAAGCAAGTTGTATTATGTAAGTGTTGAATTTCCTGCTAGAGAATTTCTTGAAGTAGGTACTTAGAAACTCGCCATTTCTGCTGGTATGTTCTAATTTTTTTAAGATGAATCCTCAGTCTTAATGATTTCAGTGCGTGGGAATTTCCTGTTTTGATTATGGTTTCTGAGGAATTAATTTAACTCTTCAAGCCACATATGCTCTGTTGGGGCATCATCTGGCTTTATCAAAATCTTTTAATCACCATTTTTTCACTCTAAGCGACTGGGCCAATATCTCTCTTCCTCTCATTCATATAATGAAAAAAGTTCCATTAGCGACTCATTGATTATGCAACCATAATATTTCCTTCTGATACCCTATCGTGGAGAGGCTTTGGGATGCGGTAGTTCCTTCTGTTCACTTACTTTGTAGCCGCATACATGTGTGCCTAATGAGCCTTTTACCGCCTATGTTAATTTACAAAGCATTCTCGCTCTATTACTATTAGGCACTTAAATGGAGAAAAAGAATTATATATATATATATATATATATATATTATCATGTGAACTTCTTCTGTACTCCCTAACAAATGTCGTTTCCCTAACCCCTTTGCACGTCTTGGTGATTGAATAGGGAACTTGGAAAGCTTCCGTTTTCATAAAAGCTAAATTATTCTCTCAAAGTGACGGTATATAACTTTTAAAGTTGATGTTACTTGTTCTATTGTCAGTGAATGTCGCTCCAAGCGTGACAAGCCATCATTGTATCCCCATGCTAAAGGTATTTTATATGCCCTCAAGGACAAAGGAGTTGATGTTGCTATTGCCTCCAGATCACCCACTGCAGATATAGCGAATACATTTCTCAACAAATTGGGCATAAAATCGATGTTTGTAGCCCAGGTGAGTACGTGAGGTTGCAATTTTCCTGCTTTTCATAAAGTCAAGATGGTACAGTCGAAGCAGTTTAAAATAGATGGAACAAAAATGTCAAATTTCTTAAAATCTAGGTTATGTAAGACCATATGAAATGAGTCGTCGGCCTGTGAAATTACTTCTGTCTAACCAGTCAAGGAGTGGCAGAGAAATGCTCACCTTCCACTTGAATCTTGAGGCGGCAGAGTCTTATTCATCCTTCAGTATTCAAGAAGACAGTTTGCTAAAACAAATGCTACTTCTTATATCATTCTTTCCTTTGAATATGTAAATACTCCTCTCTTTATTTTTCATCATATCCTCTAAATATACCGACCGGTGTGAGAACCCCATTTTTCTACGCGCCCTCGGATCGATGCGGGTCAATCGGGTCCAAAACGATGGATGTCATCGGGCGCGCTCAATGTTCGGTCCTCTCCGGTGACTACTCAATTATCGAATGAATTGAGAGTCGCCATCTCCCGTTTTGGTTTAAGCTTCGGAAGAACAAGCTTGGGTTATTTTGAAAAGAGATTTTGGGTTCGGGGGCTAAGTTACGATTCGGGAAGGGGTTAGGCACCCGAATCGCCCTAACGGTCTCTATTGGTGTCTAGCATGCTCGTAGCCTAGGGGTTGGTCGGGTGGTCTAATTAGGGTCAAATATGCTAATCATGCTATAATTGGAAGCTACAATAATAAGGGAAATGTACAATTCTTGAAAATATAATTTTAGGTAGCAAGATCAAGTATTGAACCATGTTCATCAAAAAATAGACCTCTCAAAGGAAACCTTTCTTAAACTACGATTCGCTTACTTTCATTTCAAGCATCATACCAAGTCTATTTTATAGAGGAGGACAAAGGTGAGAAAGGAGAGAATATCATCTACATTCATCTTAGTGGTTTGGTCTAGCATAAATCATTGCATGAATGGGAAGTAGATTCTCGAAAGGGAATCCCCATGTCAAGCATGATCTACTTGTTATCACTCCTAATGTCATCCCAAGATGAATCTCAAGAACTCAAGGAGAGAATTCAAACTTAAAAAAAGATGATCAAGATAACTTTTATCTTTAGAGGTAGAGAATATTTATCACATCTATCTTGGTAGTTAGATTTAGCATGGATTCATGTTTGGATGGGAAATGCATTCTCAAAAGAGAGTGTCCAACCAAAATCACATTACTATCATTTCTAGCATCATTCCAAGAAGGATTCCCAACAAAGAATTAAAAGAGATTGAACTAAAGAGGGAGTGATCAAAGTGAATTTTATTCTCTTAAACACTTTAGTAGTTAGGTCTAGCATGAATCATTGCATGCATGGAGAGCATATCCTCCGAGAAGAATATTCATGTCAAGCATGATCACTTTGCTATCATCCCCAACATCATCCCAAAGTGATTCCTAATTAACAATCCCAAGCAAGGAAGAAATTAAAACTAAAGAGAGCATATCCTCCGAGGAGAATATTCATGTCAAGCATAATCACTTTGCTATCATCCCCAACATCATCCCAAAGTGATTCCTAATTAACAATCCCAAGCAAGGAAGAAATTAAAAC
>JAOTQG010105347.1:0-23475 GCA_025631175.1 Iris virginica
AATTTATAAGTTCATTATAATACAATTAAATTTAAGTTAGCATATAATTATTATTCTATTTTATATAAAAATTAAAAAATGTATATAGAAATATATACATATACATTAGATATCGGTTTGGTTTGGTTCGGTCCGATTTGGTTTGAGGTGTCAAAACCGCAAACCGAACCGTGCGATTTGAAAATTTCTCGAGCCGTAACCGAACCGTCATCGGGCGAAATCGGTTCGGTCGTCGATTTGGACGGTTTGGACTAACACCCCTAGCAACAATCCGTAATCAGCCATTTGAAACTAATCCACCCTCAACCCATGACCTAGCAAGTCCGATGGCATGCCCCACAGCTCGAGATTTCTTCATTTGAAAGTTATGCCCCCAATGCAGGCCGAGGAAAAACACCCACCCAACCACCCAGCAGTACCCACCAAAAGAGACTGTAAAAGGGCGCAATCTATAAATTATTATTATTACTACTACTACTAGTCTACTACTACTATACAAGACTACAAAAAAAATTGCAGTCAGCAAGTAGCAACCTGGGAATGCATAGAGTGACCCAACCCAACAATTCACTCGGTGATCTGTCAAAAGAAATTGTTCTACACAGTACACTCATGGGTGGGGGGAGGCGGGTAAAGGAAGGAGAAGGAGAAGGAGGAGGAAGAGAGAATCCAAAGGGAAACAAACAAGAACGACGGATTCAGGAATCGAAATGATTGAACAAGACCCAGCACACTTCTTCTTGTCCGTTTCAAGTTTCGATCCAGAAATTACGGGATAGCTTCTCTAGCTCCTTCCTTTGGCTCTTTCTTTCTTTTTTAAAATATACTCTCTCCTCCAGGCCTCAACCAATCATTCATCAGCTTTCCAAGATTCCATTCCAGTCAAAAGTTAACAAAAGCTCCAAATCCCACTAGGGTTTCCATTTTTTTAAAGATAATTTTTGTATCTTCTTTAATCCAATTTAATTTAGAATACTTTGCCAATCCGGTCTAGGATCAGGGATGAGTTCAGCACATGGGGTAGTGTCCTATTGCCGTCCAAGAAGACACATCATTAACTAGATTCACTATTTTATAAAGACTAAAAAGTAATTTATCCAGCGCTAATCTGAATCTAGTGACACTGAATCCATCAAAACACTCTTAAAGAGTGCAAGACACAAAATCATTTGCAGATACACTTGTTACAACAGTGGTAACAGCTCAACTCACAATGTTTCAAATAGCGGGCGAAGCGGGCACTCCTATACAGAGAAGCCAGCACATTGTCCGCATATAATTTACAGTCTCGTTACAGGACCCTTCAAAAAAGGAACATAGTACTGAAGTAGGAATGAAGATGGTTACTGAGGGCCATACTTCTAGCTTAACAAGTTTGGTTTTATTTCAAATCAGATTGAGTGATATCCATAAATTGGCTTCAAATAGACATTCCTTAACATCAACTTTCAAAAGGATGGTCGACAAAGAGGAGCAGAGACCAAAAAAAAAAAAAAACACTACCTTCGAACAACAACATTGTTTCTGAGAAGCCTTGGGTGCTTTATCTTATCGAGTGTTGTAGAAAAAGCACCAGGTAAGTTGCAGCAAAATGATCATAGAAAATTCTTCGTTACGTCTTCGGGAACCTTTTTTAGAAGCACCTTCTCAAACTCAACGGTGTCCAAAGGCGTAGCATTCTGGGCAGCATGGTCCTGTGCAAGCTTGCTGTAATTGGTCGCTGACTGGAAGAAAAATTCTATCTCTTGATCAGTGAGCTTTCTCAGGAACTTTGCAGGATTACCTCCCCAAACCTGTTACAAAGTTCCCGTAAATTAAGTTCTCGATTCATGTCTTGTTGCAGCAAACTAGAAAATCTGTTACTTCATCCATACCCTTTTGAGTTTTTCATGGAAATTAAGGAAGTTGAAACATAAGCAATATTAGTGGTACAGATACGCAATCACTGTTAGTGGCCTAGCATTACAAGTGACAATGAAATATGTTTAGTGACAAGGTGAACCTCCAAACTCCCAAAAATGCACACTTGTTTGGGAACAAAAAAATCCTGAAAAATGGATATGGGAGGGGTAAATTTGAAGTTCCACGGCGTCTTCAGATTGTTGGGGCCCCTAAGCCTTTGGCTTTATTTAAATTTATCATTCTCAAATTCAAACTACACATTACACCCCCCAATAAAACTACTACCAACACACTTTTCGAAGAAAAAAATTAAACAACTACTCCGGACTCCCTCTATCCGAACATGAGCATCTTTTTCAAAATGAAATGTCGCAAACTAAACTTCTATTTACTAGTGAACTTACTAAATCCAACCTTGCCACCCACCATGTTTCGTTGTCCACTTGCAGTGATGTAATGGTAGTTCTAAGAATGATTATGTAAATTGCCCTTAATATTGCTCGTGTCCATGAAACACTCAAAATGATACTCAATTTGGGACGGATGTAATATCATAACAAAAACTACTAATTAACTCCTAGGAATAAAAACTAAAACAAGAAAAGAAAAATAAAAGATTTTTGAGGAGAATTTATATTATAAATATAATACTATTAACAAGAATCATTGATCCACATTAGCTGTTCCATTTTGACTAGTTAACTAAAAAAAGCGCTAATAGTAATAGCCTAATAGGTGATGAACTACTCGAAGCAGGCAAAAGCATAATGCCTAAATAAATAGTGACTTCAAGGTCTTAAGCTTAAATATCGAGCGAGATCTTAAGCTTAAGGTTCAGTCACTAGAGAGGCTTGTGAGGTACATTTTCGCAATAGGAGTGAAAGAAACACCCCGCGATAAACACAGCCACATAACTATGCCCCAACGCATTACTCCATTTCTGGCCAGACTGGAATTTGTAATATTTTTCTCACCATACTTCATACCTTGTCTGCAACTTCTTAAAGTTGTTTGTATATCAGGGCAACGGTGGATGCAGATGAATCAAATTACTGGTGGGGGTTCTAAAGGCAAAATTGTGAGACGCTTTTATGACCATTGTTATCAGTTTGCTACAAATTCCTCGAAGACTTGACCATGTTTTAGTTAGCCTCTACACGCATGAATTAAGCTTATAAATTACTAGATGATTGTCAAACGAAACACATATCTGAGCACTCTTTAAGTGATCATTTTGAAGCTTTTACCTACTAATGCTGAAGTGATTTACTGAGCAAAAAAAATGCTGAAGTGATTCCAATAATTCTTGGTGTAGCAAATACTCAAAACATACCGACTATCTACGACCCTGGAAAGATGTTGCCTAGCAAATTCTAAGAGACCACCATCCACGTGTGTGTGTGCGTGCGTGTGTGTGTGTGTGTGTGTGTGTGAGAGAGAGAGAGAGAGAGAGAGAGAGAGAGAGAGAGAGAGAGAGAGAGAGAGAGAGAGGAACCTCTCCAGAGGGAATCCTTGTATTCTGTCTCACAAGGGCACCTGCAGCAACCATCGCATGCTTCTCTAAGACAACTCCATCTAGAAGTGTAGCACCCATACCAACAAATGCTTCATCTTCAACAGTGCATCCATGTAAAACAGCACTATGACCTATAATTCATTATCCAGATAATATGAGGTAGAGCCGAATCAAGTCCGTTACAAACAGAATAAAGAAATTGCTAGTACGTCACGAACCTACAGTCACATTGTTCCCAATAGTGGTTGGCAGCACCTTCCCCATAAGATTAGATTTTGCAACATGCACAAGAGAGTGGTCCTGTATATTGGTGCCAGACCCAATGCTAATGCTGTTTACATCGCCTATGCATATAGAGACATTTCATTTTTTGAGCATAACCTTATCATCAAGCGCATAAAGCATAAGGCACAACAGTAATACTACATAGATGAAAAACTATTCATCAGGTATTAACGGAAGGGAAATGATATAAATTTGATATTTGACTTACTTTTCACAAATCTTGTTCAAAGCATGCATAGTTGAAGGCTACCAGATCAATGATTCATTAGTCCACTATGAAATTTAGACTACATTAGACACTTGAACTAAAACTAATGAGTAATGAAAAAGATCTATCCACAAACACATGACAAATTGGTAAATAGCATTTGTTTCAAAAGAGGATGAGTTTTGACAAGTTCTTAGGCATATCATGCTTAGAGCTTTAAATGCCTTTGTGATGAAAGCAACAGTACATGTATACTATTAAGTGATATTTAAATATTTTCTTCTGTCAATTTATGCTTTCCTACCAACTTAATGCAATCTCGACTACAGGATTATGTAATATCATTGCACATACAAGAGATTCATGCATGGGTTGGAATAATTTTGATTTACTATAGAGTTTGGAGTTTCATACAGCTAAGTCTCACACCAGATAATAACCACTCAAACTTTCTCCAATGTTTACTTATTGTTGGTTCGGCACCATAAATTTCTTTAAAGATATGATAAAAGTTTATAACTTGAAAATGTATTAACACATCACAGCACTTCCAGAATCTTGAGCTCTGACAAATAAACGCCATTAAAGACAATAAACACTTGCATGCTGTACTTTCATTCTCTGTAAAAAAACAATTCAAAGCATAAAATAAGTTCACAAATCCAGATGCCATTTGGATTTGGAGTGAATGTATCATGCAAGGTAAAAGACGATGACAGAATAAGTGCAACAAAACAAATGAGCTCCAGTTGCATAGCAACAGAAATATAATCTACACGATTGGATTTTGTGTAGATTATATTTCTACAACCAATTTCAAGAGTTCAATAAATGAAATAATTGAAAAGAGAAAACAATTAAATGAAATTACTGCAACCAGTACCTAACAAACACTCGATGTAGGATTTGAATTTAAATGCATTATAAAACAGCCAGTAACACAAGCCATTACCTCTCAAAATACATCCGTACCAAATAGATGATCCAGGTCCCACTTGAACATCCCCAATGATGGAAGCGCTAGGGGCCACAAACGCATCCTTGTCAACCGTTGGGACTTTATCATACAAGTTCATGAGAGTTCGATGCCTAGACACTGAAAGAAAAATATAATGTAAATCATAATGAATGGATAAATCAAGTCCTTTAATGTCCTTTCTAACAACAAAATGAAATGTTCATGCCCTAAGTCTGTCCTAGAACAACTTCCTCCACAAGGAAGGCTAAATCCCAAATGATAGCAATCATACTACATCATGAACTCATAATAATCTATTAACTACGGTACATATGAAAATAAATGATCGACTGAAAGCTAAATATAATTGAAGGCATAAACACGAACAAAGAAACATGAGACATGATTGGCTCAAGTGACAAATGATAAGATCTTCGAAGTTCAATGTTCATCTTTGTAACTATCAACGGCCGGAGTTGTTTCCTAAGCTCCTCGCATCCTTGGTTTCAGGAACTTGCCGAGGGTGTTTCCATCTCAAGTACTGAGAGTTATTTGCTCTCAATTCACTTACTATTTCGTTCTTTAGTTTTTCTTTTCAAGGAGGCACCTTGTCCTCAGTATCCTCCTCCATAATTTTCTCGCCTGTAAGAATGATAAGATGGATGTGTAGTATAACTAGGAAGATTAGATTTGAAATGAACAAATAAGTGAGACAGTAAAATTTGCCCCTAAAGTATATAAATGAGAAAGAATCACGTAATATATGGTTCCACCCATACAAGGTACACCTCTTATGCACCTGTTAGGAAGTGTGATTGTATCAATCTCAATCAAGCTAAAGGAATGGGAAGACTGAAGCTAACGTGCATCCAAAATCAAGAAAGATATGAAGGAATGCGCCTCATCAATGGCCAAGCCTTGAACCATATTGAATGGAGGAAACAGATTCATGTAGTTGACCCCTTGATTGGAGACTCAGTTGAGTTGATAGAATGAAGTTCCAAATACTGAGAAGAAATAATATTTTCTACAACCCTCATGCCATCTGTTCTTTGGTACTCCCTCCATTTCTAAATCAGTATCATGTTTGCTTTTTGAAAGTCAACCCAATCTAATTTAAAATAATTATTTAGCATAAAGTTATTATATTATAGATTCTCAAATTTCAATATTTGTAAGATTATCAAATAAACTACTAATAACATTTTTATAACTTGACCACATGAAGTCAATTCTCATAAACATCGGTCAAAGTTTAATTAAGTTAATCAACAAAAGTCAAAACAAGACATTCATTTAGGGACCGACCAGGTAGCCAAAATTAGAAGATCTTGCTCGAAAATGGGAAGAACTTCAGAGTAGGGGTCGAAACACACAAACATTTTACGATCTTTCGAGGAGAGAGCATAATATTTACAATCTCCACCCCCAGAATATTTTATTCTTAAGGGTGGTAGGAAAAATCAGTTAGGGATAAAAACTGCCCATTATTTTATACAAATAAGAAAACTACCCAACTCAAACTGTTCATATTTACTCCATCCGTCCCACATGAAGAGTTACACTTTGACTTGGCACGGAGATTAAGAAATCAGTTGAAAATGTGCCAAGATATCTTTAATACCCCTAATATGAGGTCCACACTTATTTTTTTTTAAAAGGAGGGTAATCTGGTCAAATGTTACAGCCAAAAAGGGAAATGTATCTCTTGAATTGGGAGGGATCAAAAAAGAAAGTGGAACAGGGGGAGTATTATATATTCTGCTATTTTTATATAGTGGCAATTTTTTGCTACAAATAATTATAATGCCTTTCAGCCTTTGCCCTTTGGCACATGCAGCAAGGTTGTAGAGCAGTAAATAAGTACAATAGGTGGGTTCCAGCTTTACGTGGAAATAATACATTTATGGGGATGTAAATCTGTCAAGTTGAGCCAAGAATTATCTTGCTCAAGCTCCGGTAAGTAAGTTAACAAAACCTAAAACAAAAATGATTTTGTTTGTCCTCATACTTACATTTTGAACCAGGAAAGTTGCTCTACTGGTTTCTGAAAACTTTTGAGAGTTTTATCGTAAATGCTAACATGCAACGTAGGAACGGACAATCTTTTACAAAATTCTCCATTGGAAACTGCTAGTAGCAGGGGAACCATGATCTAAATGCAAGATATTTACAAATCGAGATTTTTAGGAACTGCTTCCATGGCATTGATTAGTTGAAGCCTATGTTTATTACCTATCAATTCATTTCAAAAACATACAATCCTACCTCAAATGTGCACCTTAAACAGAGAACCAAGAGCAGGAAACAGGTCACTTTGCATGTGTCAAAGCCTATACATTAGAAAATCCTTAACTATGGAAAAAGGTTTACAACAAACAGTGAAAGGCAGTGTGGGAGTATCCTCTGTCAGAGTGTATAAGGCTGTTCAACTAGGGCTGCAAATGAAATGAGCCGGACCGAGCTTTGGCAAACTTGAGTTCGGCTCGTTTGTTAAAATGAGCTTTTAGAAAAGCTTCAGTTGGGTGTTTTAGTTAAACGAAAAAACTTGAGTTGAGCATTCAACGAACCAAGCTTTTCCGTGAGCTCGCAAACTAGTTCTTTTATCACAAATAGTGCTCCCTCTGATCTTAAATAAGTGTCTTTGAATTAGCATACAGTTTGAGGCAATGCATTTGACTTTACTTAAAAACAAAGAGCTAGTAATTATGTTTACCTTATAGGGTCCTTAGGTAGCATGCAGATTTAAATCTTTCTTCACTTTATGAAAAAGGAAGTGTTTTTTTGTAGATCATCTAATCGTGCAACACTTATTTAAGATTGGAGGGAGTACAACATGAAAAACATGAAACATGTGGATAAAACAAATAAGGAGAAAGCTGCTGCGTCTGCTCCTAGACTTTGGCATATGTTAATACATTCAAAACTGTGCAATCCCTTGATTTTATCATTGTAATCATCATAGTTATTATTTTAATGTAACAGTTTATGAAACCGATATACAAATACAAGAAGTAGCCTAAGCCCAAATCATTCTAGGCACCATATATTTTCTCTGTTCTTAAATGGTATCAAAGCTGGTCGCTCTAGCCCGCCAATTCTGCTTCTACTTGGACCCTCTAGCCTCTATCCCCTCTCTTTTGTAAGGTCAAAATCCACTAACTCCTCTTCTCTTTCAGAAGGTCCACGTGCTCGACCCTCAACCTTTACTGAGACCTAAGAGCCTTTCATCTTTCTTCTCTCGGTCGTTGCATCACACGTGAGGGGGCGTGTTAGAAAATATTATCCCAGATCGGCTAGATAAATAGACTTGGATTAATACATAGGCTTGAGGAGCTAATCCGCTGGACACCAATTGGTTTTAAGTTGGAACCTCCGATATGGTCCATTACTCATCCAGCGCAAATCAACACTTACCCTCAGGTCTTTCCTATTTTTTACCTAGTTTTCAATTCTAATAATGTTTTGAAAGATAAATCCATCCATCCAAAATGAGTATCATTTTTTGTTCATAAACTCTATGAATAAAAAGTAGCACACATTTTGAGACGAAAGAGTAATAGTTTTTAACAAGGACACCATGTTATTATGTTAATACTCCCTCCAATTCAGGTCAAGAATCCACTTTCAAAAATTAAACTATAAATATAATTTTTTCTTCAAATTCTTTTTTCATGCTCGAAATTACTAGTTTTCTCGCACATTGTACAAAAAAAAGTATACTTTTAGTACAAATCAAAAAATACAAAGTTAAAAAGGTTAACTTTCAGATGTGAACTCTTTGCCCCAAACCAGGGAAGTATATATTTTGATATTTCAATCCTATCATTAAATATCAAAAACTATATGCATAATATCGAATAAGATGTAAACATCTTATAAATGTACGCTAACAAGCCAAAATTGTATATAAAATTAATGCATTACTATATATATATATATATATATATAATATAATATATATTCATATAAATGAGCCAAAAAAATTAAAGGTTGTCCAAGCAGTACTAAGGTTGAGTTCAGTTCATTTAGAAGCGAGTTAAACTCAAACATGCATCTTACCGAGCTGAACCCAAACAAATTCATGGGCATATTAGTTCATTTGCAGCCCTAGCGGCCAAGCCTGAGAGGACCTTGCCACTTGTTTATATATTGCCCAGCAAAGCATAGCTATTTGTGATACAACTAGACCACACTGACCCTTCAGTTTTTTTAATTTTTAATTTTTAATTTTTATGGAAAAAGAAGATTTCTAGATTCAAGAAAAGAATATACAAACGGTGTAGGACAAGCTGGCCTCCAAGAAGAAGAAAAACAAATGAGGAACGTAAAAAAGAAAAAAAAAAAAAAAAAAATACACGACTCCTAATGAAGCACAACAGCCCAATCTATACACAAGTCCGTCACTGCCACCCACTAAAAGCACCAAGTGCCGATGCCCACAAGGAAGCGAGGTACTGGATCCTCTCTCTGGGCACCTACTTCCTCTCTGTCGGGGCTGCTACTCTATGCTCGCTTCTTTAAGCTCCCCCCAACAATACTAAAAAAGAGAAAGTGGCAAGCATATAAAGAAATTGCCCCTTGAGTAAGGAAAAGGATAAGACCCAACTACGAAAAATTCCCACATTCCTCTCTATCCAAATGCACCATAGCTTACTAACACAACACACTTCCACGAGCAAGCTGCATCTTTAACTCTGCCAAACCCTTTAAACGACAGACAAAGAAAATCTCCGATAGACCCTGCGCAGACCCAACTATCAAAAGGTCTCTATCTCCACGAGTATCCTATCAAAGCCACCAAGATTAACCGATTGCCGACCATTTTGAAAGTGTTTTTAACTCACATTTTGACATCTTTGGGTTTAATCCTATCAATCAGTGATTAATGCCCTATATCCAAAACGTATCCCACTTTTAAATTCAGACACCACGTATAAAGCAATCGCGATGATGGACCTTCAGGTAGATGAAAATTACCGTACGAAATGATTAATGAGCAAGTAAGACGATATAAATTGGAAAATAACAGCAGCAGCAGCAGCATAGTCATTTCTAGGGGTCAGGGAGAAGAATTACGTTGTTCTTTGAAGAAGTTGTTGCCTTGGAGGCGGGAGCCGAGGCGGTCCATGGCTTGACCGGTTTCACGAATCCAGAATCCGACGGTGTAAGCCGCTCTTCCTAGGGTTCCCATGATCGATCTAGCCTTTCGGTGTATGAATTCTTTCAGGTGATCCGACTGTTAGACTGATGAGATTGTGAACTTCCTTTTCCAGCTCGCTCCTTCACACTCTCTGTGTGCCCCTCTTCCTGGCTCCAGTGAACAAGACGGAGTCGGAAAATGCCTCTGTTTCGGCTTTCGTTAATTTCGTGGCCGAAGCCCAACATTACAATGGGCCTTACTGGCCCATGTGTAAGAAGAACTAGAGCAAGAACTTGCTTTTGGAGATCCGGTTAGAAGGAAAACATTCTGAATATAGCTCTAATTATCGAAATATTAATTTGTTTTATTTTGAAAGTTAAGTTTTTAGTTTGATGTATAATTTAATAGTATAATATTTAAGTAAATACACTAGGAGCATAAATAAATATTATATACATCATAAAATCGATAAGGTAGAAATTCACAAGTTAGAAAGCAATGCATTTAGTAATTTTTTATTTTGTAAGAACGTAATTGATATTTGAAATTAGAGGGATCAAACTATGTCCAAACATTGAGGTGGTGTTTGCTAAGCCGGTTTTTGAAACTTGGTTCCAAAAACCACGAAAAACTTGAAAAATATACGGAGTGCCTAGGCACTCCGTGTTAGGAGTGCCATAATGCACATAACAATTATAAATTATGCACATATTATCTTTATATACATTACTAATTATGTTATGTACATATTTTATAACGTCTATGTGCATTAAGGCACTCCATGAGCAAGAATTGTCTAGACACTCCATATAATAATTGCGAAAAACCACGAGATGATTCTTCCTCATGTAAACCGTGTTCTTTCATGTGATTGAAAATTTACAACATCATATATGATTATATGTCTCTTGTTTCACAAAAATTTCTCTCCCTACTCACATGTAATTTATAATTTTTTTTATTATTATTATTAATTTAATTAATAATTTTATGGTTAATTTATGTTATAATTATTAGTTAATTTAGTAAAATAAATAGCATCTATTATGTAGCAATCTTACTCGGGAAGAACCTATGATTATATTGAAGGTAAAGGTATTGAAAAATAAATTGCTTCATTAAAAGCTACCTTTAGTGAAGATTAGGTAAAGGTGATTTTTTAGGAGGCTGACTTCACGATAGTAAGCCATTTATCAACCAATAATAATAATAACTTAAAATTGGCAAAACAAATTGAAATTTGTAGCTATATTTTTGTACGTAGGATGTGCACATGTTTGCGCTCGAATCAAGCTTGTTGAGTCATGATTTGGACCTTGAATTTGCATTACGAGACATTCACATTTCAATATTGCCCTTCCTTTATCATGTTTGAGATTTTGCGGCGAGTCTTCCAAAACACAATGACAGCGTAATCAATTAAAGCACACCACTTATCATAAAAACAAACCAAACAATAATAAATGTAACATACAATTGCCAAAACAATTTGAAAATTGGTGCTGCATTTGTGTACGCAGGATGCGCACAAATCAAACTTACCGAGCTATCGAACCTTGAATTTGCAGTCCCATGTGTGCACCCCGAGACATATTACTACTAGCACATATCAAACTCTTAAAAAATGACTATAGTTTCTAAATCAATTAACTTTTTACTTTTTATTCAATATGAGATAAATTCACTTCTTTTTATTCTTTCAAATTCACTAAGAATCACTTAAACTAAAAAATATTTTTTATTCACATCAATGCAATATTTTCAACTAAAAAGGATGTCATCATCCTAGCACTAATGCACCGAATTCCATCAAAACTTCGAAGTTAAGCGTATTTGAATGAGAGTAGTACTTATAATATGTGACCCCGAAAAAAAAATTCGTATTGCACCCCAACCCTTTTGCGTTTAAAAAAATGGGGAGGTTACTCGACCCTTTTTATTTATAAATAATAATAATTTACTATCTTTAATTTAGGAAAAATATTTATATGCATTAAAAATTTAACACTATTTTAATTTTGACTTCTTTACTTCAGTAAAAAATGTATGTGAGAGGATATTCATGACCCCTTTTTGAATCGAGTCCGGATCCTCTATCCCACTCTATGTCTCACTTTGTGTACTACTACTCACATAGTGGTGGGTCCTATTATTATTGTGTTTCACCATAATGTGAGTAATAATACACAAAATGGGATACTTAGTGGGATAGACGATCCTCCCTGTTTTGAATCAAACTCAAACGTATGAATGTATTTTGGGAATTTCGTTTGACCTATTTTTGTAAAATGTTGGAGTTTGCCACGGAATTAAGAAACTTGGTTTTAATTAAAAAAAAAATGAGTAAATGATAAATGAAATCTATCTTATAAATGGCATCAGTAGGACTCACACAAATAAATAGTAACCTTGGAACAATTTTCCAAGCATGATGATTAGGAGAGAGAGGCGGTGAGGACTATGAGGGGGCTGCGGCTAGGGGGAAGTAGTATTGTACGGGGCTGACTTTTGTTTTTTTGTTTTTTGCTTTTTTCATTTTTTTCTTATGCTTTTTTCATCCTTTTGTTTTGGTGGGGGTGCCCACGTGGGTTACATCGTAGAGGGATGGCGCACGGGCTTTTCAAAAAAAAAAAAAGCTCACGGGCTTTCCAAAAAAAAAAAAAACTGTTCCTATGTAGAGAGAGAGAGAAGGAGGTAAGGGTAGGGGTAGGGGCTTTCCATGTGCTTTACAAGTGAAAAAAAAATGCTTGCCATATCTGTACTGTTTGGTGTACAATTTGATATTTTTCTTTGTGCTTTTCTGTCCAAGGGTGCAATTACCATATTTTTTGAGAACATTTTTTTTGTTATTTTATACTTTTTTTTTTCCTAATTTTTTTGTTTAATTATTATCGATAATATTTTCTATTTATGCTAAAAAAATAATTTTATCACTTTTAAATATTGTCGTGTTCGAGCCGTGCCCTCGGGCACGAACATTTACTGGTAATATATAGTGGAGGACATTTCTTTTTACTCGGGCACGAACATTTACTGGTAATATATAGTGGAGGACATTTCTTTTTACTTTAATTTTCATAATAAAGAAAAAGCTACAAAACTAACCCAAAAAAATAAATTAGCCAAGCATGTAAAAGTACAATTCTACATTTCTACTTGGCACGCCAGCAATAAAACGATTGACTGACGTGGCCAAAAAAGAGGCGATCTCAGGATAGAGAAAGAAAAGGTAAGTGTAGAGAATCAAGACTACGAATTGGTTCATGAGTGACGTCCCTGCAGTTTGGTCACATCTCTTCTTCTTCTTCTTCCTCCTCTTCCGTGTCCGAATTTCATCGCATTTCTCGTTCAAAATAGGGAAAAACCCATTGGAATTTGCTTCGTCTACGCTACATATTAGCATAAGTTTCCATTCCTCAAGCCCTGAAACCCTAGCAAATCACGTTCCTTCAAAAGTAAGTTCTTTTTAACCCCTCCCGATTTTCGTCCACTGAGTCTGTAATTTTACCATTGTTATAGTTAGGGTTCTAAATTTGGAACATGGCTATTTCTTGATATGGATTTTCCACAAATGCAAGATTTGTTTTGCTTATTGCATGCTTCCCTTCATTATATTTCCCGTTAAAATCGTTAGGATTTCTTATTTTGTTAATGTAACTGTTGCATTAAATTACATTGGTTTATGTTATTCTTGGGAGTGTTTGAAGTCATCTGTGAACATCTGATATTTAAAAAGTAAAAACCCTTTGGGCTTTTGCTGAAAATGTGTGTGCGTGTATGTTTTGATATTTTTCATGAAGAACCAATTTTTCATGTGGCAGTGTTGGCTTGTTGAGTTGTATATTCTGGAATTACAGGAAGGTTGAAGATTAGTTCATATGGAAGGATTAGGGGGTGATGGTCCCTCCCAAGTGGCGCCTCTTGCCAAGTGGAGAAATGATTTCTCGAGGGCGTTCCAGTATTATTTGGATAGGTCCACTCCGCATCCAGTCCAGAGGTGGCTTGGAACACTGGTTGCTGCAGCAATTTATGTCTTGAGGGTTTACTACATTAAAGGTTTCTATATCATCTCGTATGGTCTAGGAATTTATATCTTGAATCTGTTGATTGGATTTCTGTCTCCAAAAGTTGATCCGGAGCTGGAAGCTTTGGATGGGGCTTCCTTGCCTACAAAAGGCTCTGATGAATTTAGGCCTTTCATTCGCCGCCTGCCAGAGTTTAAGTTTTGGTAAGATTATCGACCATCTCTTTCTTAGAGACGTAAATGTTAGTGTATATAGGGTGCATTCAGCTTATGACCTATGACAAGAATGTCAATAACTTATTACTTGTTGAACAATTTGCAACTGATAAAATAACCATATTACCACCAGATTTATTAAAAAAACAACGTCATGCCTTTTGTTACTTTACTTTCGTTTTCCTCGGACAGATTATTTCATAACTATGGCATCTCACTACCTTTCACATAATTTAATAGACTAAGTCTGTACTGTAGTTACTTCAACGCATACGATTGCAAAAGGCCAGATACCCAGAATTTTAGTGGTCATGCTACATGCTATGTAAGGAATAACATAGTTGTGGCTTGTGGTCATATATGTGCTTGCACCAATTTTTCAGGAGTTAAGAGGTGTTGTAGTTAGAAATCCAGATGCAGCTATCAAACGTTAATGCTTGTGGATTTAGTTATGAAGATACTGTTGTTTATTGGCTTCTTGCTGGTGTTCAATTTTTTGGTAAAAAACAATTATGAGTAATTAGAAACAAAATTGTTGTCAAGGATTTAGACACTAACGAATCCCCTTGTAGTTGGTGATGTTTGAGGTCACCTTCTTAGTTTGCTCTTAGATGCTCACAGAATGAAATTCTTGGTCCAAAGCAGTGGCAAACAGAGCTTAAGGCAACAAGGGGCCATGGCCCCTCCACCGTTTTTTACATAACCTCTAGTTTTTTTTACATAACCTGCATCTCAAATTTCTCATGTATTTAAAAGAGAGAAAGTCAAAATACTAAAGGACGGAAAGAACATTGATTTTTTATCATTTTGCCTCCATAATGTTATTTTTTGCATTGCAAAGTAAAGTGTTCAGTATAATTAATTAATGTTGTCTTTTGGAGAAAAAGTAAATGTTTTTTGCCTGGCCCATACTTAATTTATTTTTATCCACTAATTCTTTTAAACTGATAAAGTCAAGTAACTAGTATAGGACTCTGTGTAAATAAAAACAGGACGCTTATTTTAGAAGAGATGGTGTATTCTATTTAAGAGAACTTGAAAAAAACCAAGCGATGTTGAGGATTGTTGTTTATTTTTCCTCAGCCAGATGCTGTTGTATCAAATATAACTAAATTCATAAATTTCATTATATTCTATTTCCTCCGATCCAAAATGTGTGTCCATTTTGCCAAACTTTTGTACCAAACTGAGTGTCCATTTTCTTATAGAAGTATTAAAGTCATCTTTGCTACCCACCACGTCTCCACGTCGCACATGTAATGCTAGTGTTACCACTACGGGTGATTGTGTACATGTATTACTAACAATGTTTGTGTATCAAATTCCTTAATTTCCGTGAAAACTCAAAATAGACACTCATTTTGGAACAAATGGAGTGTTAACTAACGTACCACTATACTCTCTCCATTCCAATCAAAGGGTCTCTCCCTTTAAAGTCAATATAAGATTAAATCGAATCAACATCTAACAGACTTTTGAAATGGTTACTGATAAAGGTTCAGTTGTAAAAAAACTATATTGAGCATGTCTAAATGCTAATTTTGTATTTTCATAAGCATCAGTACATGTATAATTCTTATGTCAAATTATACCTAAATTTGAAAAATAGGGAGTCAAAAACAGACCTTTTAATTGGAACAGAGAGTATTAAAAAGGAAAAGTCATTGTTATATTGTATTTTGATGTTACATAAGCTGTTTTATTTTAAATGCTATACTTAAAATAAAATAGTAAATATCCTCGGCAACTATGAATGTAAAATCCTGGCTTCGCCACCAGTCCAATGGGCTCATGATAGCTGAAGATTATAGTAAAATAATGCACTCAGACAATGCAGTCCATCAAATTCCCATCTTTTTTATTGTTGGTAAGTATATATATTTTGAGTAGTTTTAGGCTATGGGAGTTGTTGTCCTCATGATAAGTTATCACAGCCGGCGACTTCAGGAAGTTTTATTTAATTGCTGGAAGGCAGGGAAAAATTTTCAAGTCCTGCGACAAAATATTGCTCTAGTTAATTGTAAGCAGATGCACTTGAATAGTCTTTATATCTTATCTGGTCGTTAGATGCAACTCGTTTAACGTGTATAGGATACATAATTCTTGAAGTATAATAGGTTATCATGTGTCATGAGTCATGACACCTTGTAAAGATGCAACATTGTGTACCAAAGAACAAAGACACATTAAAGAAGTGTAATTAGCGGCAGAAATTTCTGCTGCGAGGTATTCTTAATGACAATAAGGGGAGGTTTATTGAAGGATAATTGTAGCTTGGCTTAATAAATTACCTACTTCACCTTGAATGAGAAGATATTGAGTTCAATATAACTTAAATAGTAGTTCCACAGAACTTTCTTTGAGGATTGCCATGGTTCTGTACTCTGCAATTGGTTACCCTTTAATGCTAGCATGATTTATGTATTTAGTTTTGAGTTGACAGATAAGTGGACTGTAGTTTGTTAGTGTGAGGAGGATACCTTGGATAATTGGCCCCTTGCTGTATTTTGGAGATAGATTTTAAGAATGAGGAATTGCTTTGATCGCTGGTTTTGCCGTCTTGATATGAGAGTTCTCTCAAACAGCTTATGTCCAGATCCAGGTGAGATGATTAGGGATGTGTTGTGGATGAAAATATGATCAGCAGTTTTACTTATGTCCAGATCTGATAGTGCAACAGCTTTCATATCCGGAATCACTTTTGGGTGAGATGATTAGGGATGTTTTGTTAAATGAAATGAGGATTAGCTGTTTTACTCATGCGCAGATCTGACTGTGCAACAAGCTTGGGTCTGAACTTTAGGCTAGCAAATGACAAAGTACAACTGCTTTTTCTATATGTTGGTATGTTTTTTCCCTCGCTGCAAATTCTTAATGGTTATGCTTATTGTAAGCACCCCCGTTGTAAAGCGATTCGGTTCGTACGGGGGTTCTCACTTACGTTTCCTTTAGTTGGCACTTTCAGCATTGTGTCTTGTAGGACTTACAGGTCTCTATATCTCTTGTTGACCTTGGAGTTTCTAGCATCGGTTTAGTTCAAGATTCTCTATGCTGTGGTATATAACAGAGGTTTCTCAGCACATGAATTGAATAGATTCTCTATCTCTTATCCTTGTTGTCCATTAATATTGATGAGTACAACTGTGATTTATATTATCCTAAGCCGGTAAAATCTTAGGAGATCAGTCTGTACCAAGTTGTTTCTAGTTCCAATTTCCATAAGCAATTTGGGGTTCCTTGCAGTCCAAAGCTCTCGCGGAGGTACTGATCATTTTATCATTGACCAATAAGCTTCTGTTCCTTTCTCCAGTGCTAAGGTACTATGCGTATTATGAAGGAAAACCCATAAGCATAGGATTTTGGCTAGAGTTGACACTATGCAGTAGAAATACTTGAAATAGGAATTAATATCTCGGATAGACTTTTTATCAACAAAAAAAGAAAAGAAAAAATAGTCTTGGATCGACTCTGACCAACTTTAGGAGTTGGTGTTTTGCATAGGTATATGTATTGACTTATTATGACCATTTTAATCTGTTTTGGTTTAAAGCTAACCGTGCATTGTTCTGCGATTTCAGGTATGCCATCACAAAGGCTTTCTTTGTAGCCTTCCTTTTGACATTCTTTTCCGTATTGGATGTCCCTGTTTACTGGCCCATTCTGCTTTGCTATTGGATTGTTCTCTTTGTCCTTACAATGAAGCGTCAAATTATGCACATGATTAAATACAAATATGTCCCATTTAACCTTGGAAAGCAGGTGAGAGCTGCGTCATCATATAATTTGTGATCCACTCGTTGTATTTATCTTTCTGATGATAAGATTATTAACTTTACATTGTTAATTATGACAGACATACCGCGGGAAGAAGTCTTCTGCAAGCAGCAGTGGCTCGGCAAGGGATTGACTTCCATGCAGCCTAGTAGAGTGGATAGCATAGGATTAACACTCGTCTTTTTAGTTGTGTTGAGATTAATTTGAACATGTAATCTCAGTTTTAGAAGTAAATGTCGTATGATACCTACTGATGTGTTCAAATGGCTCCTTATATTCATACTTCTCTCGGTTGTTACATATTAGGGACCAAATCTGACTGTTGGGGAGGCTCAATTTGATTTTCTTCTTGAAGATCTTTATTCAATGTTTCCAACGTAGAATGTTTCAAACATTCTAGTCCACCCTGAGCATATTTTGCTTTACTGTAGTGCCCGTCGGTTCCTCTATGCCAAGAAGTGACAGATTGGATCATCGTCATGTATGAACACCCGATTGGTGTAACCACTTCAACTACCAACTGGGAAAATTACAAAGTTATTTGTCAAGTAACATCTGACTTTGTTCATACAAAGGCCAAAACATATAATATTCCATCAAATTGGGTAGTGGTTTGGAATATTTTAAGCACCATCATTTGTTTGGTTTTCATTTTCTTAAGACATGGCCAGCTAAGTATTAAAAGGTCTTCTCCTACCAGCCAGCAACTGCAAATAAAAACCCTTCCTACTTCCAAAACTTCTCATTTTTCGTACCAACTTTTCTCAAACAAATGAACGGGAGAAGCTATGTTTTGATATTGTTCTTCTGGGCTGTTCTCACAATCGTCACCCCTGTCCTTGTTCGCATGTCTGCCAATGCAAAACAAAACTTGGATTACAACGGTATGAGCTACATTAAATACTGTATCATCGCAGAAATTACATTTACACATTCTGCTTCTCTGTGCCTTTGTTGTGGAACTAATAATACACTAATTTTTGCAGGAGCAATGAGGCAAAGTTTGAAGGTCAGCGGAGGGAAGAGCTTGTTGCCCAGAAGAGCACTTATATCAGCAGCACTGAGTCAAGCAGCTGCACCAGCATCAGCGCCTGCACCAGCCCCTGTACTGGAACATGAGCCGGGATTTGGGATCAAGAGGCTAGCTATTATGACAAATTTAGTTGAAGAATGATTGTAAGCATGTCGGTAGCAGATAGAAACCAACTTCTTGTTAATGGTGGTCCATCCGCCAGCAGCACCCCATGGCCAGAAGTAATCCTCTCCTCCCGAGAAAGAAAATGGTTACCCGATGGATGAAATAATCGAAATGAAGGCGCTATTGGAGGAAAATTGAAATGGATGGAATAAGTGAATCCAATGAAATTTACAGTTATTTTCCTTTTTGTTGTTTTTGATTTTGAAGGCAAAATGACAATCAATTAACTACCCATCGGGACATCCATGTCTAGAAATAAATGTATTTTCACTTTTAGTGAAAAAGTGATCAAAGCTTCATAGGCATTGCCATTTACTCCGATCCTGTGAAGAATTTTAAGTAATTGCGGTCTCTTCTCTCAGCCTCTGGTTTGAAGTGAGTCTTGATATAGATAATGTGTGTGACAATGGAGTTGGTAAGTTCAAGTGGATAAAATAATGGCCAGTCATCGTCTCTTCTGTCTGCGTGCGCACAAGCATCAGCATCTCATAGTATATGGGAGCCTGAGTTGACCATTTGGAGTCTGTAAATAGGGGAGCATCTATTCCATTACTGCTTTTTTGTATAGAAAAAATGTATTTGGTCATCAACTAGAAGGCGCAGACACAGTGGCACACAGTACGTTTGTGCAGAATGTGTTGAATTCAATCCCCTGGCCTTTCCTTCATTCAGAGAGATTCAGATTGACTGCGTCGCTACTAGCACTCAGATTATTGCTTGTAGGTCTGATGGCTCCAAGGCCGACATGGCCTGGGGTCGCGCTGTTCAAACACGCGGCCCAGTTCTTTGTGATTGCTAACTGCGGCGGCGAATGATGCACAATTATGGGAATATTTGGATTGCTGATTACATTGAAGGCCCGAACAGTCATCCTTCGCATCCGAAAGAAAACAATGCTTTAATTTTGCAATGCACTTTGACACAAAAAATATACTCGAAACCATGTCCTTAATTAATTTATTTTTACTTGATCTTTCTATATGTATCATCAAAGTTTAGCATTTTGACAAATATTACAGCAGAAGCTTTACCACTCAAACAAGCTGATCAAGGTATTTGTCAACAGTGTTGTACTCAACATCTGGATAAAGCTCGGACGCCTCAACCCCAAGCGATGGCACTATCTCGAAGTTTGTATGATCTCCTTTCAGAAATATTGAGTGCTTGGTCGATAATTCAAAGTTGGATGGAAATGGAGCCTCTGCAACAAAGAATTAAAATAAGAATACAGGATTAGGTGTAAAATAAATTTGAGCTGGATTTGGCCATAGCAAGTGAAGAAGGTCATGATCATAAGTCTCTGTCCTTGCTGACCTTGGATGTTCTTCAATAGTTCTTCCTCAGAAATATAGGTTTTTTCAAGCGTCTTCCCAATCTTCTTCTCCCATAGAGCAACTAGCACGTTGAACGAGTAGATGTTCTTAGGACCTTTTAATATAAAGGATCTTGTTCAAGGTTCTTGGGTCATCCGCAGCTTTGATGGTATACGTTCCAATGAGGTCTTCACTGAAGGTCGCTGTGTACCCAAAACAATTATCAAACTTGTAAAATTACCAACTTCATTGTATATAATTAATTTTCAGCACAACTATTTTCCAAAACTGGCCCAATAATCAATTTTTGGCCCAAAAACAATCCAAGCCGGTATAAAAAACTAAAAAAAAAAAAACATAAAAGAGCGTTATATTTCAAAATTAACAAATTTAATTTATAAAAACTTGTTTATAATTAAATTTACAAAAAATGTTATAACCAAGTTTACAAATATTGATTATAAAAATATTGGTACCAAGTATTAACTCAAATTTATTTCTGTTTTTAATAATTGTGGCAGCTCATTTTTTGAGATACTCAAATGAGCCCAATTCTCTTCCAACACCGGCCCACTCACTTATTTTCAGCCTAATTCTACTTACTATAAAAATCAATAGAACCCTAAAATCCCTCAATCCTAGCCTAAATCTCTCAAAATCGTGTCTTTCTTTCCTGCTCCCCTAGCGGCTCACTCCGACTCCTCCATCCCAAACATATGCCACCGCCACCTACCACCGCCACTGCTTTCGAGGCGAACATCTAACATATCGTACCAACCGCCCCTTTATCCGACTCTCTCTTCTTAAACCCACCACAAAACCTAACCACTCAATCACCTCTCTCATAAATTCTATATTCATGCAATTACTTGAACAAATGAATGGAGCAGATCTCATGAATTAAACTTAGAGAGGTTATAGTTCTTTTTCTCTCCTTCCTTTTTCTTTCTTTTTCTAAACCCAACATCAACCACTTAATCTCCTTCTTTTACTAATTTTTTGTTTCTTTTCTCTACAATCACTACTTTTTTGTTTTTGTTCCTTTTAAATTATTTTCAAGAAACCACTTATTTCTTATTTTCTTAGTTCTTTTCTAAACGCAGGTCTTGTAAGTTTTGTATTTAAGGTTTTGAACCTTTAATACAAAACTTATATAAGTTTTTTATGTAAGGTTTTGAAGAATATAGTTTCAGATCTCGTTTTGAATGTAAGGTTTTGAAGAATATAATTTCAGATCTCGTTTTGAAAATGTAAATACAAATATATTTTTCAAATTTTTTTTTTCAAAGGTTGTTTTCAAAAGTTCTATCTTCATGCAAGTACTTGGGAGAATCTCGCATTTACTGGAGCAGATCTTCAAAATAAATTTAGAGAGTATTTTGTTGACTTTCTCTCCTTCATATTCTGTTTTCAAAATAATCGCTTGGCTAAAAAAAAAATCCTAGCCAAGCCATTATCGAGTCATGATTTAGTGGCATTTTTTCCCTCGGTAATTTTTTTTTGTAAAAGTAGAAAAAATTCAATATCCTTTCTGATCTATTCTCAAAATGCACAGATCTGTGTTTTCTGTGATTAAATGGATAGCATCAATATCGAGTCATGACCGGATATTGTAATTTCGGGTAGAATGGATGGTTGAAGATGTATTTTTTTGGACGAGGATGGTGAAAATTGAATGGTTATTATTGTTTCACCTGGATTGAACATTGCACTATTCATTCTTTTTTGTCAATGAATATGATTCAATTGGTCCATATACTATAGATATATAGGAAGCTACACAAATAATTTAAGAAATTATGAACCTATTTTGACCTCTAAATTCATGAAAATTAACGCCTCAGATTAAGTAGGGTATAAATCTTATTTTAAAAATGTGGTGGCATTTTGTAATATTTGATTCGAAAAAGGGCATTTTCTCAATTTGCGATAAAAAATATGATGGATCAGTAAAAAAATTGATGAATCAGTAAAAAATTTGATGGATCAATAAAAAATTTGATGGATCAGTATAAATTTTTGATGGATCAGTGTTAAATTTGATGGATCAGTGTTAAATTTGATGGATCAGAGTTAATTTTAATGAATCAGTGTTAAAATTTGATGGATCAATATTGTGTTTCTCTATTACTGTTAAATTTTAATTTTTTGGTGGATCAATATTATCGTTTGATGGATCAGTGTTATTAATTTGATGAATCTGAGTTAATTTTGATGAATCAGTGTTACAATTTAATGGATCGTAGTTAATTTTGATGAATCAATATTAAAATTTGATGGATCAATATTGTGTTTCTCTATTACTGCTAAATTTTAATTTTTTGGTGGATCAATATTATCATTTTGATGAATCAGTGTTATCATTTGATGGATCAAAATTTTCATTTTGATGGATCGATGTTAACATCTGATGAATCAGACTTTTCCTTTAATGGATTACCTTCAGATTCATCAAAAACATGATGATGATCATCAAAAAAAAAATTCAGATATGATCGCTGAAAAAAAAAAACAAAATTGATCACAAACTCTCCTTTACAACAATTAGAGTATCAAACTAAATTATAAAATGTTTATTGCCTTAATTATCCTCTTCGGCTTCGATGAAGCCATCGAAACAAGCACGACTTCGGCTCGAGCTCGATTCCATGGCTGACTGAACAACATTCGAGATCTAGAGTAGCTTTCGATTTAGTGGGCAATCGAATCCTAGGGCTCCAACTCATCGGCCGCTCCAACTACTCCCTCCGATTCTCCGCTTCTGAATCCTCCTCGTCCTTCCTCGACCGATTTCCTTATTCAAAACCTAACCTACTTGAAAAAGACGCATAACAAGGATCAGATCTCGACCAGATCTGTAGTTGTTTACCTTGAGAGAGAAAGAGAGAGGAGAGAGAGAGAGAGAGAGAGAGAGAGAGAGAGAGAGAGAGAGAGAGAG
>JAOTQG010105359.1:0-12813 GCA_025631175.1 Iris virginica
TTTGCAATGGATGGATACTAACTGAGTTAACGTAAGGGAGGCTATCCCTCGTAAAAAAAAAAAGCACGTGGGGCTCATTCCCAAAATTCGAAAACCACAGGAGGGTTCCTCCAACTTTTTTCATCATATTTTATGAACTTGAATAAAAATTATTCCTTTTTTAAAACTAAGGGACTATCGATAAAATTTTGATTAATTTAAGAATCATTTATGAAGTTAACCCTTCTAAAATATGTCAATGTACTAAAAGTTGCCTTTTAGTTTTGCGTCCTTATTATTTTTCAATCAAATTTATCATTGTACAACTTGTTTCAGCTTCGACGAATCTTCCATTTGCATCAACCATCATCAAATTTTTCACATGAGAATGATCAACTTTGTCCCTAATCTATAAAGTTGTTTTTGTAATAGTCCCTAATCAATTTTTATGTTTGAATTATTACACAAGGGGCTGAAAAGTGAAATATTGGTAATTTGTGTCAGTGGCATTTAGATTTTAGTTATAAAGAGAAATTCACAAAAGTTTACTCAATCACATTTTCATTGATGTAATTTTTTTTGGCAACAAGATTCGCAATTCTTTTAATCAAATGAAATTAAGTAGATCAACTAAAATTTTATACACTTTTCTTTATGAATGTCACATTATTCATGATTGAAAATCCCCAAAAACAGGAATTTCAAATTTGTTATTAATGATCGTTGTGGGTTCACTTTCATAAGATATTATTGAGTTTATATCAATAGACCCTTACCATAGATTTTGGATTGAAAAACTTTTGTTGTTAAGATAGAATTTGACATCAGCTATGTTGCTTTATGTGTCAATCTTTATGTGCCTGCATGTGCATGGGGCCTAACTAATTGGCCAAGCACTCCCTTTTATTCATTGTGCTAGGTTTTGTATAATCTATCCAACAAAAAGATGTTTGATTCTTAATTTCCCACTGTAGCTAGGAGAAGCACAAGAACCAGCAGCCCCCACTCCCCCCCTCCCCCTCCATTTTTCAAAACCTCTATCCTACCTTCATACCAAAGTAATCACTTTTTCTCTCTTTCTTTTGATCATCACAACACAACATATTCCTCTCCCCCTTTTACTTTATCCTCCTTTATCTTCATCACTTTTTCCTCCTCCTCCTCTCTCTCTCTCTCTCTCTCTCTCTCGCTCTCTCTCTCTAAATGGGTATCTTTCCAATTCTAACACCAATATCTTTTAAACAAGCCCAGTTTGAAATCCTCATTAAAAATCAAATTTGGGTTTCTCTTTGGAATCCATTTGGGTCTCATCACATACCAAGAAACACACTCTCCCCTCTCATTTATAATGGCTTCCAAGGAGCTCTTCTTCTTTTTCTTATTCCTCTTGTCTGGCCTAGATGTCTTCTCTTCTGGTAAGTGCTTACTTTGATCCCACGGCACCCTTCACTCAAAGAGGATTTGATATGAAAAGCCATTAAACATTCATGATTATTTCTGTGTTCTTCTCCCTGTGTTAGTGTGTGTGTGTGTGTGTGTGTGTTTAATTTAATTTTTAGTTGTGAATGTACTTATCTTCCTGAGAAGAACTCCAATTTGGGTCCTAATAAGTTTCACAAAACTTGTAAGGAAGCCTTATTTCTAGCCTAAAATTCCCCAAGCAAATGATAGTATTAATTTGGTGCAATGCCACAGTTAATGCTGACTGCTACATAATGAGCTTGAAATAGTCCAAGGCCATGGCAATTGTTGTTAACGATGAGAGGTTGGGTGTTCAAGTCTTGTTTTTTTAATTAAAATTCATTAACTAAATGAAGATGAAGAAACTGAAGAATTGAAATAAACCAAAAAAAATCTTTCTAGGTTGATTGTTTCTGTATGTGCTGCCTGATTCTTATGTAGTTGCACTAGGTTGAACTTGGTAATAAGATAAATTACTATTCCTTGTTCTGTTTACTGGTTCAGAACCTGCCATTCAACAGCATAACTAGCATTTACAATGGCTTCTTTGCAGAAGGAACTCCAGTTAAGGATTTCAAGGAGAGAGAGCTTGAAAGGGAGAATGAACAGATATTTCACCCTTTTCGTAGAGGGCTTATCAACAAATTAAACTATAAAACAACTGAATTTGACTCGATTGATCCACCGACGACAACATTTCCTACAACTCCAGTAACCAATCCCGTGACAACACCAGCACTGGATGTTCCTCCGACAAACCAAGTGCCTGTTGTCACCATTCCGGCAACCAATCCTGGCACCGTATCCCCAAACCCAACCACCAATCCTGTCACGATTCCCTCAACTTCTCCACTCACTGTACCTGTTACCAATCCAGTGAATTCACCAATGCCGGTTACTAATCCTGTCACAACTCCCAGCACATTCCCGAGTGGCACACCAACAACAAATCCGGTTACAACAAACCCACCCGCATCCGGAGGCGTTCCAGTCACAACACCTACTACAATACCTCCTCCTGCAACTCCCGCAGTTGCAGGGCAAAGCTGGTGCATATCAAAGAATGGAGCATCACAGGCTGCACTGCAGGCAGCACTAGATTATGCATGCGGAATTGGAGGAGCTGACTGTGCTACAATCCAGCAGGGTGCAAACTGCTACAACCCTAATACTCTTCAGAACCATGCTTCCTATGCATTTAACAGCTATTATCAAAAGAATCCAGTCCCAACGAGCTGCGACTTTGGAGGCGCAGCTGCTGTAACCACTACAAATCCAAGTGAGTTTTTCCAACTCTATTCCAAGCTCTGGAATTGGTATTGGGTCAAGAATTTGTTCTTCCAATCGCAATTCCAATTCCATGGCAGAACCATTACAAACATAGCGTTTTTATCCATTCTTATCGTGAAGTTATAGATGTATGAATTCATTTACTCATAATTATGTGCAGGCTCGGGATCTTGCATCTATCCGTCATCAGCATCATCTTCCGCACCAGCAACAGTTAATCCAACTCCTACAACTACACCTACACCTACAACAGCATCTTCATCAGGATCTTCACCGGTGACCGTAGTACCTGGGTAATAGCTTGCACCCTTTCTAGTATGAAAACTGAACCCCATTTTAAAAGTCAATATTTCAAGGAAGATTCATGTTCTCCAATGCTTTATAAACAAATTTGGTAAATGATTGTTCAAGTTCTTGAGGAGATTGTCACAGAGTGGAAATATGACAGTTCCTATAGCCATTTCATTCTATCTAGTCTCCCACTAACTGCTGCAAATTTCCATGATTTTTTGTAGCTCCATCCCGACTCCTTCAGTGGTGAATCCAGGCTCAGGCTTCCCTGATTCAGGCACGACAACAGGTTTTGGAGCAAGCCCTCCCCTCATGAATTCCTCGGTATCCTCTGTATCAGCTGTCATGCAACCTTTCATCGGTTACTTAGTTGTTCTGACATCCATCACCACTGGGAGATTCATTCTAGATATGTAGAGGCAGAAACTACTTGTATGCCTCACAACCGGTCACAAAAATTGCGTGCCTCAGCACCAGGCTAGGAGTTTTGACTGCTCGGGCTATGTACACAGCCCTATGTTTGCAGGAATAGTACAAATGGTGAGTTCTTAAGGCTCATTTCTCGACTCTGTTGAAAACATGCTCGCTAGCTTCCGTAGGAGGTAAAGATCAAGTTTCTGAAGATACAGTTTCACTAAACTCTCATTCATAGTATTCATGTTAGGCTATTAATGTAAATTAGCAATTAGGTTGGCAGGTAAAAGAGCAGGTTCCTCTCATCTATGTTGTAAGTTTTGAATATTAAGTAATTCTTGTGCAGAAGAAAGAAATACTTAGCCAGATGCATTTACTTACAGTTTCGTTACCCAGAGAGATGATCATTTCAGATATGTCTGCACTTCCACAGCCACGTCACCTTGGATCTCGTGAGGGCCAGGGAGCACCTCGATGGAGTTGGGTGCACACAGTATAGTCAAAAATGGTGGGAGACATCCCTAACCCGTGGACTGTGGAAGGCATGCCTTCTGCTCTGCATGTGGCTCGCCTGTAGGGTTGCTCATCTCCTAGTACTTCTTAACCGGACTTGTATAATTCCCCAGTAGAGTTCTCTATATTCTAGCTTGCGCGCTGCATTTGTCAGCACCTCTGAGTAAACTGTTTCAACTGTATATTTGGGTTGACCAACCATTCTTTGTCCATTCGCGTAGAGCATGCCTTGAACAACTGGCCTCTAGCTCAGTCTTCTACTTTGATATAGTTACCACAGCTTTTTCAGATCCGGAAAAGCATGAACTGCTTCCTCCACCAAACGAGGTAACACCATCTGTCGTGATCAGCCAACCATCTTGCATTTTCTTATAACAAGATCCGAACAACTGACAGACCCTTAGAAGAGATGAGTGACATGTAATTCTCAATCTTTCTTAAACCGGCGTAAATTTTATACAAACTGGTAAGGAGAGCCCCCAAAATGCATGAGGCTTCAACTACTATAAAATAGCATTTGGAACCCAATTTTACCCAAAAACTCCAGCACCTCCAGCACCTCATACCATCTTTGAGGAGACTATTTCGTCCACACCATCCAGCTCTAACCACCAGCACCTCCCTAACTTTGCCACTTACAACCATGGAGGCTAGCTAGTAGGTAGTATCATTTTGTGAAGGTTATTCATGCAAGTGTTACAAAAATTCTACTCAATTTGAAGCAGAAGAGATATTAATCAGTTTTATAGTTTTTCCTGGGATGAGTTATCAAAGAGACAAATCTAGAGATAGTTGTTTTGTTTTTTAAAATTCACAAACAATTGTGATATGCGGCCTACCAAATTACCGATACAAATAAGTACAAGATCTAAGTTCAAACAATGATGCTAACTCAAGACAAAGGAATGACCTAGTGGAAAGGAACATGTTAGTGGGGATGTAATGTTTTAATTAAGCAAGAGACTATGCTCCCTTTGTTTACCAACCATAGAACATCATCAATGTATAAAGAAAAATAGTACAAAAAGTGTCAATTCATTTTGGGACGAAGGGAGTACATAACTTTTATCACTAGAACATTATATCCCCACACATATCTACACCTTATCACAACCTTGGCAAGAGAGCCTATCATAATAAGCAAAAATCTCAGGAAAATGCAACAAACGATGTTTATAGAAGCTGACTGCATAACAAAATGCTCAAAACAAGTCACATTTTTCGAATTCTTGAGCCATAAAATCTGTAAGCATTGCCTCACAATGTGTAAACAGTTGTAGCCTTGAACTATAACCAATCAGCAATCATAATTTTACTGGTCCATACTTCAAAACGACTGATGTGCTTAATTCATACTACAAGATCCACAATATATTTGATCATCCACAACTTCAAAAGAGAGATCTAACAATACCCAACTTGGAGTCCACAAATACATGATATATTCGTATGATGTAAAGGGATTATTACTCTAGGTAAAGTAGGAAATTAGTTCATTCCAGGCACTTGATCCAGCGGCCAGATGAACATGCACGTAGAGAAAGTATGAGTCATAAACTAACACTGTAAAGTGATCACTGGGCAAAGCCAGCAGCATGTGATAGCAACCTTAAGATAGACTTGACCAAGAAAATAACTTCTAATAAATTAAGTTTGGAGAAAACAAGTCATTATCAATCTCAACAGCTCAGAAAACATGACAGGCTGACATGATTAAACAATTCACAATATAAACTATTCAATATCATTTTTTCAGTTTAAAATTGTAGGCATACATTGCAAACTGCTACAAAAATAGCTTCTATACTGGAGAGATTTTCTTTAGGGATTCAGCTGTGACACAAAAAAGCATCTCACATGGGCTAACATTTCTGCAAGATAAAATGGGATTTTACCTAACCACAGCACTACCTTATCTCCTGAAGGCTATTGGTACTACTACTACTGCTAACTACGAAATTCGATGCTTTATACAAAGGACTCCTAATAAAAGGATAATTACCGCTTTGAGAACAGTACCAAGATCAACATTGACATGGAGACCACAATTTTGAAATTAGAGCTTTCCCAAAAATTGTTACTTTCACCGCTGGTAGCTGCATCATGTTGTTTTGTCGCTAGTTGATCTCTGAGCTCTTGAAGAGCCTTGTCGCGCCTCTCTCCCGTCTACACAAAATAGAAAAACATAAAGCTAACTAGATTCAAAAGCATGATTAGTTCATGATAGAGATTTCAAGCATTTTCTATTCTGCTCCATGTTTTCAACTCACTAATGGAGGTTCACTAATGGAGGTTCTGCATAAAAACACAAACGTCTACGCGTAGCCTCTTTCGAGATTCAAAGAATAGCTCGACTCAGTACATGGATGTCACGAGTCTATTGTACACTTGCTTGTCATTCAAGCAAATGAACATTTTTAATGACAAAAAGACGCATTGCACGTACTAAAATAATTATTTTGCACACTAGAGTTTAGTCCTCTTTTCCGTTCTTTCAGTTTTTTCTGTGTCTTTTTCTGCAATTTCAGAAAAGATACAATAGCAATCGGATAAAGACATCAGAAAGCAGTAAGTCAAAACAAGGCCTTAAGGATCTACAACATTTACCTACGCCTAGTATAAGTAATTCACTCTTGTTAAATATAGTACGACTGAACTTGACACCCACTCTACCACGAAACGACATCCGATGGTTCAAAATCGAAATAGATACCATTAGCACCCACGTATCACTGTCTTAGTATATATTTGTAACATGGTCGTAACCTTTACCATGGCCATGCCATCATCAATGAGGGCACACCAGATTACAATTTGTACAGAAAAGTGGAATCAACAAAGCATGATTACCAATCACTAGAGAAATTATTCAGTGAGCCAGCCACAAGATAAAAATGGTAAACCAGTGTAGAACTGCCACACTGAATTAGAAACAGAGGTGGCAGTTCATTATTGACTCATCCGTCGAGAGCCAAGGTAAAAACTGGGCCAAACAAGAAGGGCTTGGGCCACTTACACGGTAACATCACCTTGTGTGCATCCAGCCAATAGCTGATATGTTCTTTTGGTCAATAGCTTATATGTTAATATGGCCGGATGTATGCGTAAAATATTTTCAGGATTCATGATTTTTAAATTTGTGTTATTTAAAAATCAAACCAGAGACAGTTGGTATTACCCGTTGGAGCTTTCGCGTTTGAGCACGAGTCTCCTGAAGACAAAACTCCAGCTTTAAAACTCTCTTTTTCAACTCCTGATCTGCTCTTCGAAGCTTTTCCAACTGTTGAACAGAAAACTAATTAAGTAAGACAAGTGCCTCTTTAAGCGAAGAATTGACCTCAGAGACTACATGCTCTGGGAGGTAAATTTTCTTAGGAATAACATAATATGGAGATACCTGTGATTCCAGTTCCTTGGTTTTGAGATTCCAATGAGCAGCCATGATTCTGATTTCATCTCTCAGGTTGGCAATTTCTTCATCCTTGGCCACCAAAAGCTTATTGATCCTATCAAAATTCTTAGGTGAAACCTCATCTAATATCCTCCTCAATTCACAATCATTACTTGCTCCTGCTTTGGCTAAAGCTTGCTTAATATCGTGCTCAATCCTAAAGACTTCGTCTTTTAGCTGCTTCTGGGAAGATTCCCTAGCTTGAAGATCGTTCTGTAAAAGATCTAGTTGTTCCCCGAGCCTCTTTACCCGAGTCTCGTGCTCTTTGAGTGAACAATTTTTCTCATCCAATTCCTTTAGAAGTGCTACACACTGAAGCTTTGAAGATAGAGCAGATGCAGCACTTGCATCTGCAGTTGCTTTGGTGACTGAAAGCTGTGATCTAAGATAATCCAGGTCTTCAAGGTACTACAAATCCATTGAGAACTTTAGAACACTACGAACAAACAAATATAAGGATGTACAAATGTGGTGCGTTAAATTAGAAAATGAAATTGACAGCAAAATCAGAAACCAAACTGCCAAAACATATAAACCAAATTGTGTAAGTGGACAAAATCTCAGAAGGAAAATGCTAGCAAGTCCAACTTTCCATCACAACTTTTCATCCAATTATATGGCAAGACATGTAATTGAATTATCTCGTGTCTAACGAATTATGTGCCCTGCTGCATAGATTGGAATGAAAGAGGGCTGTAATAACTATATGGGCTGCTTCGCATCGCTCATTTGAAAAAACATTTTTCATGGATGCAGATGTCAATGCTCTAAAGGTACACTGGCAAACATGGGAAAAAAGAATCAGCATGCCACAAATACTAAGAAATTGTGATCCCATTAATATCCTCTACTTAGCAAGTGAGTGGAAAGATCAGGCATCCTCTCCCAAGGAAGACCTGATCCACGCCCGATTGGCGTCATAAAAACACACCGGGAAAAGAGACTAGGTCACATCCCAAACCCAGCTGCGACTGTTATGGGGAAAAACATACCATCTCAATGCATCTGATTAGTATCTATAATCTTTACTCTTTACTAAAAAGTTTCTAGTGTTAAAAAACCAAACTATTATACCATAGTATCGAGTGAAGCATTTACACCTCTTGTTAGTCTCCCATAAATTATAAGGAAACACTATAAACAAAAGGACATAATAGTCGTGCCCTTTTGAAGCAGATACGGAATTTGATATTGAGTGCTCATCTGTAACAACTGACAGCAAAATGGAGAGTCACGGAATGATTAAGAACTTATAAAGCTTGGCTTCTTCAGTAATGAACATCATTTTATTGCCCGTTTGCAATATTCTCCAAGACCAAACATTGATTTATATTTTTTTTCTTTGGGAGTAATGATTAAGATATAACAAAGAGGATTAAAACCTCAAAGAAACAATAAGAAAGAGTGGAGACTATACTTACTTTTAAATAATACAGACTCCCTCTATCTTCATCAGAAATGTAATTCCTTTTGTATTAATATGTGGTAAAATTTTGCATTTTAAACTTTATTACCTTATGTTTGCAACTTCTTTCCCCCACCCAACCCTATTCAAACACCAAAATAGTTTTTTTTGTTAAAAACAAAATCCAACCAAAGCAGATTCTTTGCTAACAGTCTGTGAGACTGTTCCTTCGTCTGCTTTCATGACCATAATATCTTACACCCACTCCCTCCATCCCAGTTAAAGAAGAGTAAAAAAATTTGAAGGCATGAAACACAGAGTCCTTAGTGAAAAATCCAGCTCTTTATTTTATGAGTCTACAAAACAATAATTTTTTGAGTTAAAACTAAAAGTTGTGTTTTACAGATAACAAGGTTTAATTTCTATATAGACTTGGATTGGATGATTATCCTAGAAATATAAAATCTCCCTCCGTCCCACAAACTTTGACACTTATTTTGGGACAGAGTAAGAAAAAAAGTTATTATTTATATATTGGCTTGGAAGGGATGATTATTCCACAAAAGAACAAAAAAAAATCTATATTGGCTTGGAAGTTAAAAATAAAAGTTGGAACAAAACAACAATATTTTAAGTTAATACAAAAAGATAGATGTGTTTGGTTGAATACAAGGTAATATTTCTATATTGGCTTGGAAGGGGTGATTATTCTAAAACTAAAAAGAAGAAGAGAAAAGGTCTATGGTACTTAAAATAAGTTGAAGAATGATTGGTCAATGTTATCAAATATACCCTTATACAATTTATGAGTAATGTGCCAAGGGAAAATGCTATATCATGAGTTCTTTAAAGGAACACTTCACATATACATAGCAGATCATTAAACCAATTTAGGCTGCAAGAAAAGTTACTAAAAGTTGCTTCAACTACTTCCCTATGGTAAAAGGCTGAAATCCCAACTGAAACCTATGATCAGTATAGTCATTTTGACTTTAGAAGGCAGGACCTGACAATGGTAAAACTGACTGTTCTTCTAGTGTTATCTTCTACTAAAAGTAATGTCAACAATTAAGCAGGGTTTGAACTAGCCAAATTGGCAATTGTCACGCCAAAACTTAAATGTCTTCATCAATCAACTATTCTAGATTCTAGATTCTCTTAGAAGAAAATGAAAACCTGCTCCCACAATATCTTAAGACACTACCCTTAATGTGTGCATTCCGCTGAAAGCTTGTTCCCAGCTTGCCCCTCCTATCTACAATTGCCTGGGACAAAAAAGGAATATACTTGAGTGAAGACTTCAAATATATTACCCACTAAAATATGCTACCAGTGCCAAATTACTCCCTGGAGCCCAATGGGTCTCAAGTCACCCCATATGGTTTAAACAAACATAGCCCCATTTTCTCTTAGAAACCTAGAGGAAGTTAGTCAGGTGGCCTACTTATGAAGGGTATTACCGTCTTTTGATGTCCCTGATATTAGTGAGACCACGTAGTGAGAAATGGGGGAAAACCCGTCAATATAGAGTCACACGACTCTCACATTACTCTCACCTCCATTAGGTTTCTATCGGACAATGGCGCTAGAGTTTTATGAAAAAAAAAATTGAACTATGGTGGCAACTTGGGACAAATTGAGCTCAGGGAGTGGTCTAGAATTGTTGATATACCCTCATGTGTGCATTCCCCTAAAAGCTTGTTTCCAGCTTGTTTCCAGCTTGTCCCTCCTATCTACAATTGCCCGGGACAAAAAAGGAATATACTTGAGTTTATAAAACTGGAAACATAAAAGTTTAATAAATGGGAGATCCACATCTAAAAGCCACTAGCTCACAACCACAATAGATTATTCCCTACCCACTAAAGACAAATCCTTGAACCATTCAAATCACAAAACCATTCAAATCACAAAACCATAAAGTGAAACAATAGTTAAACTAAGAATAAGCAATTTAAATACATTCATGTTCCTATTCCCATAGAAAAACAAAGGAAAACAGACAAAAGTGGCTTGAAAAGATGAGTATCAGATGTATTGATTTTGTAAATCAAAGCCCTAAAAACTGTACCATGTTTGACCAAATCAGCTCAATCAGGCTCACTGGAACTCCTCAAAACCCAGAAACTGATTACAAACTAGGAAAGATCTAATCAAAAATCACAACCAAATCAAATCTTTAAAACTCTTCGGTTATGAACACTCAAATGTGGGTGTGTGAGAAGTGGGGGCCTACCTTTTCTGCATTAGAGGCTGATGCTTGGAGTTGCCCATTCCTCTCCTCCAAACTCTTCTGTAATCTACAAATCTCTTCTTCCATTTTCTTGGCCTTGCTTTCTGCTTCCTGGAAAACAATTTTTTTTCTAGGTCTCAAATTTCCCAAAAAATGGATGGGACCACAAAGAAAGACAACAACTTGAAAGTGCACAAACAAAGAAAGAACAAAAAGATTGAAATGATTTTCCTTTTCCCCAAGTTGAACCCACCCACATAGTATAAAAATTCAAACTTTGAAAAGCTAGTAAACCCAAAAAAAAATTATAATAATAAATAAAAACTAATTCAAAACAACACAACAAGACACTACCTGTCTGTTTAGGGTTTCACGAGCAAAGGACTGCTCTTGAAAAGAGAGGCGGGTGCGGACCTCCTTGAGCTCAGCCGCCAGGGACACCACGTTCCGGCGAAAGCTTTGTTTCTTCTCACTCAGATCCTTTAACAGCGGGTCAATCTCCCTCGCCGCCGCCGATGACATCTTCTTCAAACCAACGCTTCGATCTGCCGATGGTGGAAAATAAACTAGAAAAATAAAGAGTCATCTGACGCCTGTGACTTGCTAGTGGGAAAGCAGCCACATAACTCTGCATGCCACAAGGGTGAGAACTGATTAGGTTGTTGCGCATTTATTTCTTTTTTTGATAAGTCAATGAGGAAAAATTTTAAAGTAATTAACGGTAACTTTGTTAATACAACTACTACCAACATAACAATTAATAACTATTTAACTTAATTTTTAAACTTCAAATTAGTAGTTGTATTAAAAAAGAAGAAACCCAAATGCATGGAGAAATGAGATGGTGACAGAAATTTAATTCATGAGCAATAAAGGAGAATCTAATGAATTATACTCCTACAATACTTATTAATAATCAATAACTTTCAACATCAACATAAAGATAAGAACTTTAGAGAGAGAAACAAATTATTTCAAAAAGGGGGGGCCAAGTCGTTGTGTTCAATTATTGAATTAAGATTGCAAATCCATTAGAGCCTCATCTTTCATATCAAGAAATCTTGAAATGGGTCGGTAAATTTAGCAAATTCCAGTACTTTAATAACCATAAATTAAAATACAAAGGAAAAGGAATATATGTATATAGCTAGAGAGAGAGAGAGAGAGAGAGAGGGGGGGGGGATAGAAGTAAAGGTTGAATCTTGAGTCAAATTAGGTGGTATTTACCTGGGTTGAAAACCAAAACAAGCATTCCAAGAAGACAACAGCTTCAAGAGGAAGAGAGAGAGGGAGAGCAAAAAAGAAAAAAGAGAGAGTGGAAGGAAAGAAAGTAGCAACAGAAGTGAAGAAGGGATGAGGAAGCTGCCGCCGATTATTTATCAAACTGAAATGGAGGAAGGAGGGAGGAAGGGAGGAAGAGGAAAAAGTGTGTTTTATTTTGGGTGTGAGCGTTTTATACTGAAGAATTATTTTTTCGGTGGGGTCCGGCCCGGAGATTGTGCTAGTATATATATATACATATTATGTCACGCCCCAAACTCGGGCCCCTTTCGAAGCTAAGTCAGTACGTTGTGAGAATCCCCATGTTCTCGACGCCCTTTCGGATTAACAAATGCGCCGTTAATCGGGTTTTTTACTTTGATAAAACGTGTCATCGGGCGGGTACGGTGAGAACTTTGGTGCAAGTGCGGGTTTCTTTTTAGTGACCACTCAACTTGTATGAAAAATTGAGAGTCGCCACCTCCGTTTATATTTAAGACTTCGGAAGCACAAGCC
>JAOTQG010105370.1:0-12809 GCA_025631175.1 Iris virginica
GAAAATTTAACGATAGGGCAATATTGCCAGTACTTTTCAAAGTACTTGACCAATGTTGCGAAAAATTTTGTATAGGGACAAATCTCAAGTAAAAACCTAAGTACAGGGGTATAAATATCAAATAACCCTATAGTTTACAAAAGTTATAATTTTATTTGTTCAAACTATGTGTGAATTAAGAAAATTCAATTTCAATATTGGTCAAATAATTAATAAAAAAGTGTAAATTTTCAGATGAGACAGCGAGAGTAATATTTTGCATATGCTTTATGAAAGTTATACTTGTTTCGCTCCAATCAAATAAACTCTTAAAAAGGTGAACTAGAGTGTTGGTCAAATTGATCATAAAATGTCACTCTTCCTCGATCGAGACGAAGGGAGTAATTTTTTATGGTCTTGAATATTTTGTAATTTTTAATTAATGATTTTTTTTTTTTTTGCCTTTTGACACCCTAAAATTAAATTATAATATCATATAAATTGTGGGAAAGTTTTGTAGAAGAGAATTGATAAGTTATACTTGGACTCAAATCAATCAAGATATTAATTTCTTAAATACTTGCATGATTTAAAAATAGGGATTAGCTAATATTCCCACTAGTTGTAGGATGTTAGCAATGTTCCTATTTTTACTTTTTCAAAATACCCTCACTTTTTAATTTTTAATATTTATTTGGAAGGGTAAAAATGTCAAAATTGTGTATAGAAAAATGTGCTTGTATTTAATGCATGTGAAAAGTACATATGCAATTTGGAACATTGATTAGGGCAATGATTGAGATGATAATTAATTATCAAACACATTTTTCTATACACGGTTTTGACATTTTTATCCCTCCAAATAAATATTAAAAATTAAAAAATGAGAGAATTTTGGAAAAGTGAAAATGAGGACATTGCTAACCTCCTACAACTAGTGGGGATATTAGTTAAACCCTTAAAAATAATACTATATATATATATATATATACACACACAAAAAGACGTATTCCATTAATTTTTTTTGACCCACCCACCCGAAGTGTCAAGCAGAAAATGATTTAATAAGAGTTTCAAAATGATTAATTTTGAGTGTAATATATATATAAACCGTTAAGAGACTCAAAATTGTTTTGTTAGTTTGTCCTATCCTATTATGGTCTACCTCTACCTGTATATTAGGAACATTTCATCGAGACTATCATACTATTTAGAATTTAATTTCTAGCCATGTAAAACTTTCCATATAAGTTTCTATTCTTAAACATAGTTATTAGTAATGTGAATATATTGAAGGTCCATATATTTATATATAACTTGTGACATTCCTGACGTTGTGATTGCATGAATTATCTGACATATTAAATTTGTTTACATATATATACCGTAGAAGTTAAGAACATATTTAAAAATCACGTAAATAATTCTAATGCTATACACTTTTTATCTATTATTATCTATACATTTTGACAAATCAATTCAAAACTCACGTCACATTCTCTCTACTCTTTGCTTTCTTCTTCTTCTTCTCTCTCTCCTCTCTCTCTCCACTTTAATATGAAACTTTATATCACATCATATCAAAACATTTTATACTGTGAATAACATCATATCACATGAAATCAAATAATACTGCATTCTCAATCCGATCCATCCTAATAAAGTTGGTTTGATTTTAGCATATTTAACCAATATCAGAAGCAATTCATTGCTGGTTTGCTTCTATTTCCATAATAATTCGGACCCGAGACCATGTATGAAATCTGAGATTTCAATTTTTGCCTTTTTCGGTTCAAAAGAGAAAGAAAATAACAAATAGACAAATATATCAAATCAAGAAATAATTCAAAACTGTCCCGAAACATATTTCAATTGGTAAAGATTTGGATGGTGTAGTGTCTGTCCTGCTGACGTTCTGTAAGGTGGGGATTTAAACCTTGTAAAAATCTTTAAAACTTGTACTATTTGTAGGTGAGATCAGTCGGTAAGTCAAAGTTCCCGATAACTGAGGCACATTATGCGATTTGCCTCCTCCATCATTTTCGAGGATACTGAGGGAGGGGGGAGGGGAAAGAGGTGGGTAGTGGGGACTCGTAACGTTGGAATTCAATATTTAAGAAATAATTTAAAACTGTAGTAAAGTTTATCAAAAGTTACATACCCATTTCATTTACAATCTAATTAGTACTAAAAATAGAAGAAGAATGTGGATGAAATCTTGTTGTGAACCCCAATAATGACCACTTCTTCGAATAGATTGATGGATCGATCTGTATTTTGGTGGTTGGAAAACTGAATATTCGATGGTAGTGATAGAGATTTAGCGGGTGATGAGGTTAATCTCTTCCTGGAGCCGCCGGCAGTATCGTTGACACCAATAAATAAATTAAGATGGTGGATCGACAACCGTGACTAGAGATACGCAAAAGAGTATGAATAAAGCTAGGACGTATCCAATGTTAGAGGAAAGAGTGATTATCCTTGATGGATTTGGATTTGGTGGCTGATCAATGCCAGATGGAGGAGGAGGTAGGTTGTGGATGGGATTGTGTGGTGGCGTCAATGTCTGCTTGTTGATTGTGTGAAGATGAGAGTGAGGAATGGATAAAGGATAGTGGAGAATTAGATGAGTACTTTAATTTGGTGAAGGAGATGGGAAATGGTGGTTGATGAATGTTAGTGGTAACGAGAACTTCCGCCGTCATATATAGGGAGTGGGATAGGAGAGAAGAAATGGAAAAGAGAAATTCTTTTTTTTCTCTTTTACTACTTAGTAAAGAGACATATTTTGGAAATCAAATTCCATAATTAGATGGAATGATATGTTCTTGTCCTATTCTAAATCTTGGCTTATAAGAAGAAAATTTGAAAGGGAAAGCCTTCAAGAAGATGAAAGCAATCAAAGTCAAGTGTTTCTCAAAGTGTGATCAATAGTGGATTTATAGGAATAAAGAGAATTAGATATCGTACATTGGGGGAAAAATCAATGTGGTAAGTGGTTAATAAGCTACTGCCACTTCTAAGGGGTTTGACATAATGACATGTGCTAGTAGAACATTCCTCATGCCTGCGCAAAAGGGATGCAAATTCTAGGTCTGAACCTTCACTCGACGAGTCAAACTTGGGCGAGTGCGCCTGCAAGCACGAATTAGGTTGGACCGAAAATTGGGTTCTTGCACAAGCCCAATTTTGCTAATTTCTTTTAAAAAATATCTCACAAATGTCTCGGTTACTGAAATTGATTTCAAAAATCAATTGGCACTTTATTGATGAGCCGTTACAGTTATGCAGTGATTCTCCATTACTGTAAAATAATTCCTTCTTCAATGCAGTTGATCTTCAACGTTTTTAAATTTTGGATCTTCCCCACATGTCGAAAGTATACAGAAAACTCTCTCTTTCGTTCAAGTCTCGATCAATAGTTTTTCAAGTGTTCGACAAGACCAAACTGTTCAGTTCGCCTGGTGGTCGAGTGGTGTGCTCCTCTCGTCCATGATCATCGTTGTGTCCCGCCAGACGCTAGTAACGAAATCTCAAGCACAGTAAAGGAGGAACGATTCAGGCTTAAAGATATTGGGAATTGCAAGCCTGTACAAAATATTTTTGTTAACTATTTTTGTTTCTTTTCATTAATTTCTAAGTGTAAGAATTTTTTATGTCGAGCCACATTTGTACTCCGTTCTTCAACATAATCAACATCACAAAGCTACTGAGGGCGTGGTTGAAGCCGCATAGAAGAAGTCTCTCCATTTATGTGGATAAGCAAGCCATCTAGAAACATATCTTCACATCATGAATTTATTGCGATCAATCAGTATGCGTGAGAAGTCATAACTTGTCATTCAATGTAATATTGATGAATCCCTATTTACTCTAATCTTGTCATGCAAGAAGAACGTTCAAAGGTGGAGGAATACGACATTTTATAGGCAATTCCTTTATACCACGAAGATAATCAGAACCTTCAGGCGATAAAAGAAAGTTAAAGCCATAAGAGCACATCAATTAATTTCTTGCTTCCATTTCTTGCAATAATGCAAAAAGGTTTGAAGCTCGGGAGCTTCCCGATGATGAAGCATTTGCAAAATTTAAATAATTGATTGTGATTGGCTTTATAAAGCATAAATATCATACGTCGAATCTTCTTTGAAGTTTGAAGGGCGTAAATGGGCGCATGAGTACTAAATTGGAGAAGCCTCTGATACACTTGAAAATATTATGTTTCCTTACACTCGAATTCACGATAGGACAAATTCAACAACACTCGAGTGCATATATCACTATCTTCATTACCAGGTTCAACATTGTAGGTCCCAAAGCCACCCGTGACATTACATTGATCTTAAAACTTAATCAAACCAAAATAACCTAGATACAAAATTGAATATCCAATAGTAACCTCAATTCATAATAGTAGAATCTTAAGGAGTTCAAAGCTTACAATTCATCATTACAATTCGAATAATCACTAAAGAGTTTCTTTCTCTTATTGAATAAAGAAACGAATATTAAGCATCTATCAAAAATCAAATTCTAAGTCTTCTATATCGACCAGATTTATCATGTCAAATCCAACAACTACCTGAAGGATAAAATATATGGGAAGGAATGAGCGAACTAATAATTATGCCATTACTAGAAAGCAACTGAATAGCGACTAACATTTTAGCGACTGATGACTTTGGTTATAGCGACTGACAGTCAGTCGCTAAATAACTATAGCGACTGACTTAGGATATAGCGACTGACTCAGTCGCTAAACTTTTATATATAAACACAAGTCATCTTCCCCAATTCAGTCGACAGTAGCGATCCCTAATCCTAAATCTCTCCTTCTCTCTCATTGTGGGCGATCTGCGGCAATATAACACTATTTGTAGTAGTGTGCCCGATAAATTCATACACATGCCCCTCTAGATATGACACAATTACCAATCCATCAACTAATTAAGCAATCTAACGATCCAATCAAACATTACTCCAAAGGGTACGAGATTCAGAAGGATATGAAATCTAGATATGACACCACTAATGCCTTAATAGGCCGAAATGTCACACCTAGTCTCATGTGAACGATTGTTCATCTTAATGATCATAGTTGATTACAAGAAATACACATACGATGGTGGTGAATATACATGTGAAAAACAATTTTGTCATGTATAAATAATAACAAATCAAGAATCATTAATAAAAATTTGCACGACATAATGTCAATAACTTTAGCGAACAAAGAAATCAAGGTAATCAAGACATCTATTTAGGGTTGTAAACGAGTCGGGCTAGCTCGTGGGGTTGATTCTACTCGACCCGTTTGAACTCAACTTGACTCGACTCACATTGCTTTTATGAGTCGAGTCGAACACCATTTTTATCCTCGTCATATTTGCGAGTCTGATTCAACTCGCGTGGCTCATGAGCGAGCTCGTTCAGGGCTCGACTCATTATATAAGGTCCAACTCAACTCGTCATTAACATGTCCAAATTTTCAATTCGGAATATTGAGATCCAGCAACGAAAAACATAATAACATTGAAAGGTTAGACGTATAGGCCAAGCCAATACATAAGAAAAAGACTCAATCAACATTATGACTCAAAGTCTCAAACATAAAATAAACTCGAAAAACACATAATACTAGCTAGAATATGAAACATATGAGCAGTAATAAATCATTAAAAGAACCCATTTTTTGCTGGCCCAGACTCGCCAAGGTTCGTGAAGGCTTGCCAAGGTCTGCCTGCCAACTGTTAAAGCCTGCAAATGCCTTGGTTTGCGAAGGTTCACGAAATTCCGCGAGTGTATCACTATCCAGTTATGAGTCGAGTCGAGCCGAGCCCACATATTCAAGGCTTGACTTAAGCCAGTACACGTTCGACTAGTGGGAAAATTTGACAAGCTCAGCTCGAGCCAGCGAAAAGTTCGGCTCGTCCCAAATTTATAGGCTTACATTCAATACAGTCATGGAATAGGAAATGATACAAAATCAACTGAGAACTCAAAGAATACAAAAGAACGATACGACAAAGTCAAATAAAAAATACCAGCGCAAAGTTGGCGTTACGTATTAAAAACACTATTTCAATAAGTACTCAAGAAGTCCTATATATCAATATCTAGATATCGAAATAACCAAAGAAGTGCAATTCCTTACCTTTATGCGGGCCTGGCGTAAGGGTAGGGTGAACAGAGCTCAAGCCCAGGGCCCCTTTTTTGCAAGGGCACCAAAAAAGTTTTTTTTTTCCCCCCCTTTTCTAATATACACTAGTAACACATTAGCTATAAGAAAAATGTATCATCAAATCTTAATGCTCAAACTCAAATTTTTTAATTATGTTAGAATAATTATTTGCAAATATATATGTGCTTGATGTATAGACTAAAACCCACAAATAAACAAAAATCATTGGAATCAATTAGGTTGTACAATCATTTAAATTATTTTAATGAGGCCTATTTTGTTTTTCCATTTTTAATTATAGAATCATTAAAATTATAATAAACTTGATAATTTGAAAGATTTTTACCACTTATTTTTTTATTTTTATAGTACAATAATTTACGACTTGAGGTACAAACTTATTGTTTGCCCTGGACCTCAAAAACTCTTCGAACGAGCCCTGCCTTTATGTATCAAAATCGCGTTGATATTAAACTCCTTACAATCTGTACTCAAACCTGTTTCATATAAGATTATAACAGAATTTATTCTAAATTCTAACTAATCTACTTAAGTCACTCCAATTAAACACCTAGACTTGTATAGCTACTGATTTACTTTTGATAACGAAAATGTGTATTTTTGGTTATTCATTGCATAGGCCCGATGTGTTTCCTAGAGGGCATAATGGTTACACCAGCAGTAGTTATTATCATTGTTAACAATTGTGGTTTGCAGCACAATACAAATATTCATTGATTTAATTACATAGGTGCTGAATCCAGCACTATATCACATTATACATAGCCAAGAACGGTTCACAATCGCGATGTATTTTTTTTTTGTTTAAGGGTCAATGTTAACGATCATTTGATAGCTTGAATCTGTTGTGGAAGTCGGATCATTCCTAGCATAAAATTCAGCATCAGCATCTGCATCTGCTTCTGCTTCAGCTTTAGCTTCGTACTACTAATAAATATGGAAATTTATACACAAAATGTTCATGAGAAATAAGTTGTAAATTTTGTAATTTTCATGTCTCATGGTTTGAAGTGCATGCAGGTCCGATTTAAAAAATTTAAGCGAAGATGGTCAAAATAACTGATCCCGTACAGATTAGAGACCTTATGGCTTTGATAACATGCCCTTTGTGTAACAAAGTGTTTAGAGAGGCGACTACTATCAATATATGTGTTCACACATGTAAGCTTTATATATACATTTCTTAAGTACTGTTTCATTTCTACAGTTCGTTCATCGATTTTCCTCTTAACATGTTATATATATATACATACATTTTTGTTATAATTAAGGAACGTGGTCGAACTAAATTGAAGAAGGAAAAATTCAAGAATTCTCAAGTACTAAAATTGGAGATCGTATAAAAGCAACATATAATGCATTTAACGATCAAATTACTGATTCTGAAGTCATATATGATCCGTAAGTACTATGGACAATACTTTTGATTGATGTTTTATATGAATTTTTGGTTAACACAGTTTGCTTGAGGTGCATTTCTAAGAAACTAGAAGAGGATACCCACAAAACTTGCCCAGTGTGCTTTCAGAACTTGGGTGCTGATCCATCGGAATACCTCCGGTAATATATATACGTACCTCATTGAATTTAGGGTTGCTATTAATTAATTTATGAAAAGAAAAAAATCCTACAATTAACAATATTCATGTATATTCTCCTGATGATCAAGTACAGTCCGGACGAAAGTTTGCGTAACATTGTAAAGGCAATTACTGTTGGCTACAAGAAGAAAGAAACTAAAGAAGAAGGTGAAAGTTCAGTCGCGATGAGCGAAATAGTCGAAGGAAATGGTGGATTAAATGCATCGCCAACTTCGTCTCTCGAAAGCACAACAAATCTGCCAGTTGCTTTCGACACAATTATGGTATAGTCTCTATAATGTCTAATACATATATTTAGTGTTTAAAAAGCCTCATTATTCTGTGTGATCACATAAAATTTTTCCTTTCATTTATATTTCTATTTCTGCCCCGAAAAAATTCAAGAGTTTTTCTGATCAGGCGTCGCAAGAAGCTTCTGAGGACCCAATGGATATTGATGGGGAACCTATATTAGCACCGATTAGGAAGAAAAGGAATACGGCTAGGAGACCTCGCCAATACAATAACACAGCTAGGGATCAGAGCAAAGGCAAACAACACATTGAAAGCTCGTATGGAACTGATCATGGGGATGTACCTGCAGCAGAAAACTTGGCCCCCCTCTGGTTCTATCTTTCCCCAGCCGAAGAGATGTAAGTTAATTCGCTACTTAATTGGTTTCTTTATACAAAATTCTTTTTAGAGAATTTTAATCCATGGTTTGCTCATACAACATGTGTGTTACGTTATCCTTTAATTCTCGGCAGGAATGGTAATGGGCTTCCGAAGCTTGATAAGCCGGTGATTAGGCTCAAGTAAGTTACCTTAAACATATATGTGACAGGTGCAGATTTATACAAACTGTAACCATTTAATAAAATGGATGTAAGGAGTTTTTCGGATCATTCGCAGGGACTATACCGCTACTGCCTTGATAATTCAGAAGTACCTTAAGGAAAAGCTCAATCTGGAGGATGAAAATGAGGTAATAATTAATATATTACTCCAATTATACATTTGAAAGAAAAAAAAGGAAAATTATTGATTGTTGTAGAAATAGTGATTGCACCCTAATTAGGCAAGAACTTGGATAGAAAACGCGCGAATTGTAATAATATAAAGACTTGATATATAACTATATAAGTGTTGAGGAGTTTTGCCAGTTTGAAGGCATTCTTATTAACTTAAATGCTTGGCATTTGGTGTAGGTCGAGCTATCATGTGTTGGAGAAAAGCTGGATCCGGCGATGAACCTCCATGATATCAAGAAACTTTCGAGCGCAGCTGTGGCGCCCCCGGGTGATTTGAAGAAACCGCAGGCTCAATGGAAACTCGACGAGCTTTGTATCAAGCTGGCATACAGTAAGCGCAATGTTTAAGCAGAGAGAAAGTCGTGAGGAATCGAGATTCGCTCTCCCCTCGATCCTTCCTTACGAGACGTTTTCGAGAGTTCTACTGATCTGTGATGATCAGTAGGTTTTCTTGGTTCAAATATAAATCTTTGGGACTGTGTTATCTGATCTTGTTCTAAATTGGCAAAACTTAGAACTGTTGTTTGCTATGTTGGATTTGAAATAAGGCATTTGTTTGTGATGTGACATTTTTAGATACAGTATTTGCTAAATTACTCTCCCTTGATCTGTATAAGTACTTGGTGATTTCTAGTGTTCATTTTTGTTATTAAATCATCCATCATTTGATCAATTTATGCAAATGTTTTAGCACTTTTTTGGAGAGGTTAATTAATATAATTCCTACAGATTTTTATTAGTTGTGCCTTTGTATGAAGACTCTTTGATCAATTGATCCGGTTTGGGTGGCGCTGAGCAACACATTGTGGATCGTGAGATCACACATGCAGACAGGGGCGGAACATAGTGAAGGCGCCCAGCCCCAAGTTTTTGGGACTAGAAGGAATTTTTCATTGGCCCCCCTTGTTTAATAAATGTTGAAATTCAATATGAGGAGATTTTATACCTGAGTTTTTTATAATGGTGAATGAGATAAATTGCAAAATGTGCTCAATTCACTAGAGATTTGGACTTACCGATTGATCTAACCTACAAGGGTGCAATATAAAGGTTTTTCCAAGATTCAAATACTCACCCAGCAGGTTACCAGCATGACAGACACTACATCTTTTAAGCATTTGCCAACTGAGCTATGTCTCAGATCCCCCTCCCCCCTGCTTAATAGACTATACTTCTCTGTCTCTAGACCAACCTTCATATAAAACAATAAGCCTATTAATATCTCAATTTTTTTTATGTGTATAAATTACTATGAAATAAGTCTATTAGTACCCCGAAATTTTTTTCGAGAGCTGAACAAGCGTATTAATATTCCAAACAAATTTGGGAAAACTGCCCCCAAATTTTTGTACTCTTTTGCCCCGTATAAAAATATTATATGTAGAGTAGGGGTGAAAGTCCAAACCGCTAACCAAACCAAATTGAACAAAACCGAACGGATGAGTTTGATTTGTGACGGTTCGAAAATTTTCCAAGTCTCACGATTCGATTTGCGATTTCGACATTTCAAACCGAACCAAACCAAATCAAACCAAATCGACTTCTAATGTACATGTATATTTTTATATATACCTCTCATATTTTATTTATTTATGTATACCCCTTTTAATTAAGAGTTGCTTATTTTGGACTATTTTGTTCTTTTTCAATCATGTAATAAACTTATGAATGTGTTAACTATTATGTAAACATACATCAATATTGTGCTATTTCTGAACTTTTATTATGAATCTAACGCTATTATGTTAAAGTTAAACATGATTTTTGTTTTTGAATTTTTTTTATAAATCTTATGTTAGATTTTTTTTTAATTAATAAGATTTGCCATAAATCGACAAATCGAACTAAATTGAACCGCGATTTATTGGTTCGGTTTGATTTGATTTTCAAGTTTTGTGGTTCGATTTAGATATGAAAATTTTCAAACCGTGAGATTTATTAATTTGCAGTATATACTTCAAATCGAATCAAACCGAACTGTTGCATCCTATAGTATGATCTAACGTAGCCTTATATTCGAGGTGAGTTTGAATATACATACTAACAATACTTTCTCTTAAGTTAGGTGCATATTGCTGAAACTCCTGTAAAATTGAGAAATAAAATTGATTATGCCCGGAAAACGATAAGGATTTCATTGTACTCTACTCTTAGAAGGATGTCCACACATATGATAGCATAGTACATGTGTGTATTTAAGTTAAGTCCAATTAGTATACCGCGGGTCCATGATGGTTCCATTCAATTTACGAATTATATAGACCGTTCAATTTATCCTCAAACAAATGCAGACTTTACTTGAACCGTTGATCAATGAAATTGAGCTAAATAATTAAATTAATTCAACAATCCAATGCAATCTAGTTAAATTAAATTAAATTTATCACTTTTATGATTCATGTTTGCATCAAGCAGCAGCACCAAAACAAAACTTTGTTCATAGGACGATTTGGATATGGAAAATCGATAGGAGTAAGAAAAAGAAACAGAAAACAACAAATAACGTGGAAACCAATACACCATGCAGAATTAAATGGGAAGAAATTATTTTGTAGGACTATTGTAAGAATAACCATTCCCATATTTTTCTATTATTTGATATAAAATTTTGATTTGATCGAATCATTCACAATGCGACATGTGTGTCTCTAAAATATATTTCTTATTTCAATTAACGGATCAACTCAATCCAAGACATATATCGTGGGGAAATTGATTCTTGCACCGAAGAGTTCGAGCGGGGAACGCCACCCTGCTCAAGCTCACTTGTGTTTGTTCTAGCCCGTCCACTAGCGACACATCTTGGGTCAACGGTCCATCACAGGCGACCAAAAAATCCATGGATGATTTGATACTAGGTGGGTAGTAGGGAAGTCCATATAAACCACACTCATTTCCCATTTCCACTCAATGTGGAATATGGGTTATCATACTTTGTCATCTTCTTTATCCATTCATAATGCCGGAGATCCTAACAACTAAACTACAACGGATTGCTGCACATTGGGGGGTTACCCCCAAGAATCTAACAACAACAAAAAAAGAGCAGAGGACACCTTCTTTCTGAGCAATAGTTTCAGAAAAGAAGCCAAAATACAATGAATAAGAGCAGCAAAATTGGTAAAAGATTCTCTCAAATCTCACTTTTATTCACTCATTTCAACCTGATTTGGGTTATCATTCAACTGGGTCTTGTCTCATTTCCTTGGTTATCTACAGGATTCAAGTTTTGCTGCTGTAATCTCAATCAAGTGACTCTCGAGATTGTTTTCTTTATTTAACGTGATAAAAAGAAATGCCTGCAACAGCTTACCAAGGTCCATCCCCTTCACATATTGAAGCAGTTCGATCCAGAGTGCGGCCTGTAGTTCGACACCGCCTCAATTATTTTTCGATGTAGCAGTCGCGATCACTCGCTTAAACCAAGCAATTCTGATCACCATCCAAGATGGCGACGAGTGGCACGCCGAGTTAATTCGTCATCAACTCTCCGACGTACGAGCTTCAAATAGGCGAACCAGACGAACAACCTACAGTTCGATCACGAAGACATGCTCGTTGAGATGCTCAATGCGAGTTGCCCAAGCTGAACCAACCCACCTTATGTCGCTTTGCTCCATTGCCATCTTCCACTGCTGCAGCTTGTGCATCATACTCTGCTCTCACACATTTACTGCTTGAGTAACCCAAAAATTCTGTCGACGACAAGCTCGTATCTGCCTTGCTGCCTCAAGGAGCTCGATAAGCTTCAACGGCATGTGGATCTGGGGCAGCTAACACGAGTTTTCGAGTAATCGAAGTCGCTTTCTCACCACCTCGGCACAACCAACTTGGCTAAAATTTGCCCAAATCCGCAACAAATTTCCCAAGGCAGCAAAGGCGACCTCACCAAAATCCACAAAGGCATCTCTAATGAATCGAATTAGAGCTGTACACAAGTCAAGCCAGTTCGTGGATTCGATTCGGCTCGATCCGTTGAGACCCGTCTCGACTCGACTCGCAGTGCTTTCATGAGCC
>JAOTQG010105381.1:0-12808 GCA_025631175.1 Iris virginica
CCTTAAATATTTCGGGAATGAGAGAGAGAGAGAGAGAGAGAGAGAATTTATACATCAAAGTACTCCTTAAATATTTCGGGAATGAAGAACATAAATCTAGAAGCCAACAGAAATTAACCAACTATGAAGTTTGACTTGTCAAGAAAAACAGGAAGTTTCCATAAAGCTAAGAGAGAGAGAGAGAGAGAGAGAGAGAGAGAGAGAGAGAGAGAGAGAGGGAGGGAGAATTTATACATCATAGTACTCCTTAAATATTTCGGGAATGAAGAACATAAACCTAGAAGCCAACAGAAATTAACCAACTATGAAGTTTGACTCAGTCAAGAAAAACAGGAAGTTTCCATAAAGCTACAAAAATCCCTCAAAATTAGAAATATGTGTACTTAAAACAGTTTTCCTGGCCAAACGAACCCAAGCAGCCTTTTCTCAGTTTGCTTTATTATAATTTTTTACTTTCTCACAGAGCTTGTCAAGAGTGCCATAGTAGTTCTGGCAAGCAAGGTGATTATAGGAGCTTGCTTAAACGAGAGAAGGGGCTCGGAATGCAATATCAGTGCGTGAAAGCTTCGGCAAGCCTCGGTTCAAGAATAACGGTATTCCTAAGCTAGAAAACCTACTTGAAAGCTCCTTCTTCGGAAAATGTAGCTTTAAATACGCCATTTCATTCCATAGCATTCGCTTCTGAAAGAATTTGAACCGAAAAAATGGCCACAAAACAAATTGGTAATGATACTTAAAAACATTTCCGGTAATGCCCCCTAATTTTTGTAAGCTCGTGCTCATAAAGTCCTGGCCTACCTATTTTACACTAGTCTAGGGCTCTCCGCAAACTGAAGAAGCCTCGCAGCTGATTGCATATCAGAGAAAGAAGGAAAAAACATGACAAATCAAAAACTATGGAATTAAGAGAAGATATCTAGTCATCTGGAAGTTCTCAATGACATAGGATGTTATCAACGAGTTTCTGCAGAATCTTGATCAGTCCAAAGTATTTCTTTTTCAGCTTCTTGCAAGTAATTACAGGGAATATCTCCTCGCACAAATGCAGTATGACCAAATAATTTCAATTAACACCTTTGGCCATCTATGCTTGTCTGTAGGTTCATTATACTTAGAACTGGACTACAACTTATTCCTGACTTCAGCCTACACAACCTCCGTATTCTCATATGCTTACTACACAATACTACATCCCAACAACTTCGATATACATATGAAGTCACAGGTCACCATCACCAACAACTACTATAAGGCTATTTAAGTCCTCATCTTCATGTTTTTTCACAAGTCGATGCTCGCCATTGTAGGCTAATCTAATGCGCTCACAAAATTTAAAATAAAAAGTAAAAAGATCCTCCACTACTAACCGGTCTTAACCGGTCTTTGTCACAGTCTTGTAAGCCAATAACCGTGAGAGCAGCATCAAAAGGCAGTAGATATACCCTTGTTCAACATTCTTTTCAATGCTGCATACTCACTGACAAGGATTCACTGACCGGGAATCAGCACCACTACTCCTTGTGTCATTGCCAGAGTCCAATAATCTCACCCGCACGTTCTCAAGCACATTAATCATGTTATGGCTGAAGATTAATCAGTAAACTAAACTCGAATTGAAACCTACTCTTGCCTGACCCCGCAAGCCTACGACAGGACAAAAGTAAACACCAATAAATAGCACAAAATAAATGGACTGTTCCAACCTTGAACGATATTTTTTTTTCTATTTGACATTACAAAGAAAAACAATCTAAAGTCCATGAGCCTCCCTATGAACCAAAGAATTCATCGAACACGGCGGATAGAAAGGGAAAGGAAGCCATTGGCAAAACTTTGATGATTTATGTTAGACTGTAAAGAGAGCTAATTTCAAGAAAAGAAGCATTCCTCTGATTAGGACCAACCATACAAAGAGTAAGCAGGGTGAAAACTTTCATGTATAGTGTGAACTTTTTGAGTGCCAATTTCAGCAAAAGCGGCTAGTTTGGATCAACCATAAGAGTTTTAAGACAACTTAAAAGTTCAATATCAACTTGAAGGAGGTAAGATTTTATACTTTTAAGATACTAACCTCGAAATATTTTTGTGAAAAAATAAAGATTAAAAGTACAACGAGGATCCAACCTAATACAAGCAGCTCCAAACAGGGTATGCCTATCTTCGAAGAAAATATAATATCCTTAATTGAAATATAAAGTATTACGTATAAGTTGAACCAATGAAAAGTGGAAACGGCAAAAAGAGTCGTCCATTGCATGCTTGGAGAGCTGCTTTCTGCTGATTCGGGCTACTAATAGATAATCACAAAAGCAAAACAACCAAATGTGGAAAGTAGAAAAAAGAAATTGCATGAAAATGTGGAAAGTAGAACTTCGATCAAATTTGAGATAAAATAACTTTTGACCTTGTATGGTCAAGCTTTTAGGATACAACCTCTCTCAGCTTTTTCCATCTGCTTCGGGTCACAATCTTGAAAATGGAAACAATCTTAGCATCCCTTTTCGAAAAAGCTGGGTCATATCTGATTCTGTCTAAACGCACTTTCGCGCTAGTAATTAATTGATACAAAAGCAAAACAACCAAATGTGCAAAGTAGAAAAAAGAGATTGCATGAAAATGTGGAAAGTAGAAGTTCGAACAAATTTGGACCTTGTATGGTCAAGCTTTTAGGATTCAACCTCTCAGTTTTTCCGCATCTGTTTTGGGCCACAATCTAGAATCCCTTTTGGGAAAAGCTGGGTCATAACTGACCGTCTAAAGACTCTAAACACACTTTTCTACATTTTGACAACTCAAATGCAGAATCACCTTTTTCCTGCCAACACCCTTAGAAATGATTTGGATTCCAAAAGTGATTCCACTCCTCCAAAATGCTCGGCCAAACTCACCCACAGTCCTTTTGTCCTAATGACTATTTTCTATGTTAACCTAAATGCTCCAGAAGGCTGGGAATATTTTAGCTTCATCTGTTCAAAGAAACATGCTCTGGCATTCTATGCTCTTTGGTTTTCAAGAAAACACTTTATGTATTTTTTGGTTTTACGTATCAAGCTCAAAATATAGTCCACAATATAACTTGCAGTTAGTGGGAAAACAAATCTCATTAATATAACTTGTCCAATTTTGGTCATGCTGGATCTACTGAAATGTGTACAGTGTACACAGAACGTATAACATGCATGAATAACTTGTATAGTGCAACCATAAACATTTTAGGTAGTTATAGAGAAACAGCTTAGATGCATGGGAGACAAAGGATGAAGGAAGATAAGAAGGAATAAAGTTTGTATTGTTCATCCCAGACTGCACATTCAAGTTGAATGTTGAATTTCTCTACATGTTCTTCTTTTAATCTAATTCGACTTTCTTTCTTAACAACGAAATATATGTTGCATTTTCAATTACCAATGAATCAGGAAAAGAATGATGCGAATAAAGCAACAAATGAGTGATGTTATATATTTCTCTTTTGAACACTTGGGAACTTTCGAATATTATTTTCAGTCAGAAATTATGTCACAAAATTATTGATCTTCTCTGAAGAATCTTCAGCCAACCAATATTTTTTTTTTATTTGATATAAGAAGAATACTATGGATAGAGACAGACTGTAAAAAGAAAGGTGGACAAGAAATCCACCAAAAACAACAACGGCCAACCAATAATTAGCAGCATAGATACAGGGGGCCTTATTTATTTTGTTTTAATCATTTTGGCAGACATATAAAATATACAGTGTATTAAGAAGTGCCGACGGGGCACAACCCAAGTACAATAGGAGTATACACTAGAAAACAAAACATACACCCCTATACATCACAAAAACTAAGCAACCCTCTCATCCAAAAATCCCAAGAGAAAATCAACAAGCTATATCCACAGTTTCAGGAAATATGGAACAAGAGCATATTATAAGCTTCTTCTATAGTCTATCCTCGCTCTTCTTTTGACCACACGAGCAGAAAACCTGGTACTGACCTAAGTTGGGCCATAACAAGGGATGTAAATTTGGTACTAGTAGAACCTGCTATTCAAAATGGTTTAACTTCTAGACAGAATATTTCAATCCATCACTCCGCACAACTATGTCTATGTCATTATTCACCGATACCTTTATCATCTTAATAAAACCTCAAGATCTTCCATTTTCATCATGAATCAGAGTCAACTGATACTCATTTGAGGTCAGCAGCATTTCTGGCTATGGACTAGGAACATACAAGGTAAAATTGATACAAGAGAAAGCTCTAAAAAACAGTAGGAATGGCTTAGTGATATGGCATAACTTTCCTTCGAGGAACAGCTTCAACCATTCAACAAAACAGGTACACCATATCTGCCCAAAGGCAATTATAGTGCACCAAACTACTTTAAATAGACAGATTTTCTTTTCTAAATAGATCTCTACTTTTGATTGGCCCAACGGCCAAAGAGAAATATCTTAAATTTGATGTAGGTGAACCAAAGGGGAAGAATCAAAATTCAAACAAATTCACACCACCAGAAAGCTTTATTTGAATATGCCGAAGAGACTGGTGAAGTTGCTTAGGTATTGAAGTAAGCAGCAGATGGTGTTTAGTTTTGGTTCTTACCTTAAAATGAGGTATTACACGAACAATGTAAAATCTTTGACTAAATTTTAGCCGTCAGCTAGAGTACTTCTTAATATAAAAAGGTATATCATCTCTATTCCACAACACGTACTTCTACTGTTTAATAAATTTCATAACAACAACAATCTCTCTCCTTAATAGTACTACCTCCTTCGCACTTGAAGAGGAACACCTTGAATTTCATGGTCAATGTGACCAATATTCGAGTTGATTTTGACAATTTTGTACTTGGTGTTGAGCAAATGAAATTCTAACATATGTAAAATACTACAACTCATATTTTCATAATTCTTGAAAAAGATTTAACATTTAATATTCAAATTTGCATATAAAAAGTATTCATTTTGACTGCAAAAGCCAAAGTGTCTCTTCAATTGGGATGGAGGGAGAAATATAGATCTCCAGGTCTAATGCCAGCTCTGTCATAAATATGATTAGTGTAACTTGACATTTATCAAGACATTTCATATTGTGTTTAGCATACTTTGATGTTATGATCTAGAACAATATCTGCAAATGTGAAAGAAAGTAGTTTTAGTTTCTGCTATATGTGTAATGTAATATATTTTGGGGCGTGACATATCCCAAAATGGCATTTCTTCTAACTAGATTTAATATGCTCAACCGTTGACAACTGAACTAGCAACCATCTGGAATGCCTTTGGGTCTAAGAACATTTTACTCTGGTATACACAAAATATATTCGAAATTATTAAGGTGTTAGATTAATGTCATATTTTCGAAATTATTAAGGTGTTAGATTAATGTCATAAAATATAGCATCTTGTTATTTCCAATTTTCCAATGCCATAGGCTATAGCAACTATTCTTTTTATGGATCCTAAGCATATATGCACAGCATTTAGCATATACTGCTATACATATAAATATGACAACTGAAAAGGGGTACATAAGTATTCATATATCTTCATAGGTTCATAGGAGGAGCATGCAAGTTTAAAGAGGGCAGTTATCCTTAAAAAGCATAGCACATTTATTTTTGTTCTTAATTGCTGATCTTTCACAACAAGGCAGGAGGAACGCATCTCACCACGCGAAAGTAGTGCAATCTCCATAACCCACCAACCACATATTACTAGTGTTACAAGGAATTGAGGTGACTGGCGGCACACATGGAAGCTGGCACCAAAGGTATAATTCCGCTTTCACTAGACATAAAAACAAAATACCTTGCATGCACATCACCAAGTTCACAATCTACTTCAAGACAGTTTTATTAACTTATGGATAATTAGACACATGGTATCTACTCCGCCTATGTCGCACTTGGAGCCTTACCCTTACACAGCTGGCCCCAAGCCCGAAGTAGAGAGGAGGGTTGCTTTAGGTAGCCTAACAGCTAGCGTGAAACTTTGCCAAATCTCTTATGAACATGAATCGTAATAATTTTCTCGTAAATGCTAGGATGTCACCCGGTTTCAATGCCTGCCTCAGGGTAATAAAGTAGAGCAAGGGGCATCACATCTCCACCTAGGTGTGATTGATATGCAACAAGGGTGTCGGTGCACTTACCACGTGGTGCATCAAAAGGCTAGATGCGCCACGCCATCGTTTGTGGTAAGAAAGAGCAAAGGCGGGGTAGAAAATGTAGTACTAGGCTTAGACTAGCAACTTGGAACATAGGAACCATGACGTGTAAAGGTATGAATTTAGTAGATTTTAACTTTTGTATTTGAAAAGGGTTTCGAGCGGTATCTCGGAAAAAAGAGAATAGATCGTCCATTTTTCTACCCCAGGCCTACTAAAGGTACCAAAAAAGAGGGAAAGTTAGAATCCCAGGCAACCCATTTTCTGTCCTGTGAGGTTGTTGGACCTGAGAGGCGGTGGTTTACCCTGCGGCACTATGATTAGAAGAAAGATTAATATACCATGCCTACAAAAAGCAGAATGGGTAGGGGAGAGCTAAAACTAGAAAACACAGCGTTAACATTATATTATACCGAAAAAGACGGAAAGAGAAATGGGGTTAGCATAATAGTAAAAGAGGATAAAAAAAAGATGTCATAACAGTTACTAGAAAATAATATAGAATCATACTTATAAATTGGTACTAGGAGAAGAAATTACAGTTAGCGCCTATGCGCCGCAAGTCGGAATAGACCAACATATTAAGATCAATTTTGGGATGACTTGGATGAATTAGCTCAATGGATACCTGGAAGAGAAAAACTCTATAATATGGGAGATTTTAATGGTCATGTGAGAGAAGACCGTGTAGGGTATAAGGGGAAGCACGAAGAATATGATTTCACTGATAGAAATGATGGAGTAGCTTTATTAGATTTGGCGGTTGCTTACGACGTAGTGATTGTGAACACTTGTTTTAAGAAGAGGAAAGAATATTCAGTAACTTTTAAAAGTAGATTAATTAAAAATCAAATAGATTATTTTTTAAGTAGAAAAGTTAGCAGGGCAACTTGCAAATACCGTAAGATAACTGCGAGAGAGAGAGTCTAAGGCAAAAAACTAGGTTTATTTTAGAAAGAAAATGATAAAGTATACGACATGGAATATTGACAATGAGACCAACAAGATGTGGAATAAAATGTGCAACTGAATTAAAAGGATTTTAAAAAAGGTATTAGGGGAGTCCAAAGGCAAAATGCATTTAGATAAAGAAACGTGGTGGTGGAATGAAGAAGTCCAAAAAGTAGTCCAACCAAAAAGAGAAGCTTACAAAACTTGGCAAAAATCTAAAACGTAAACGATTTAGAGCGATACAAAATCGTTAATAAGGAAGTAAGAGACCCATGAGAGAGGCTAAAGGTAAAGCATTTGATGATTTTTATAATAAATCACATACAAAAGAGGCTAAGTGTAGTAAAATTATGATAACAAAGAAAATGCCAGATGAGTGAAAAATGAGCATTATAGTACCAATAAAGAAACATGAAGGTGATGTTCAAACTTCAAAGTTGCACGAATTATGAACGTATTAAACTAATGAGTCACATAATGAAGCTTTTAGAGAAAATAGTTGAAGGTAGACTAAGGAGGGTGACAACAATAGAGGCTATCCACAAGAGAGGCTATCCGCAAGAGAGGCTATTCACCTATTAAGGAGATTGATAGAACGCACGGGAAGGAAAAAAGGATGTACACATGATCTTTATTGACTTACAAAGGCATACAATAGAGTTCCTTGATAGCTACATTGGGCAATCCTAAAAGAAAAAGGGGTTAAAGTGAGATATATTGAGGTTATTAAAGTTATGTACGATGGGGCATTGACGTTGGTTAGAACCACGACTTAAAGACATACGAGTTTTCAATCACTATACGACTACATCAAAGATTGGCCTTAAGCTCGTACATTTTTGCCTTAGTTACGGATGGACTAACTAGACATCTACAAGACGATATACATTAGCACATGCTTTTGCCAATGACATCGTCGTTTTCGATGAAACAAAGAATTGGTTAATTATAAGTTTGAAAAATGGAGAGAAAGCGTTAGAAGTCAATAGGTTTAAAATAAGTAGGAGCAATGCAGAGTATATGGCTTACAACTTTAGTGGCAAGAGGAATATTAAAGCTAAGTTAGATGAAAAAGAAATACCTCAGAAAAAAAAAATATTTCGATACCTAGGATAAATTATTAATCAAGATGAAAAGATTGGAGGGGATGTTAATCATAGAATAAAATTGAGCTTGATGAAACGGAAGGTGCATCTGAAGTGTTATCTAATCGGCATATACCAATTAAGCTAAAGGAAAAATATTATAGGCCAGCTTTTATGGCCTGCACTATTACGGAACCGAGTGTTGGGCTACTACGAAGGAACATGCTAACAAGATAAGTGTAGCTGAAATGTGAATGCTTAGATGGATGTGCTAGAAAAGATAAAATTCATAATAAATGAATACGAGAAACAGTAAAAATAGCTTTTATAAGTAGGAAATACGAGAGAGAGAACCGTCTAAGATGGTTTGATCATGTACAACTTAGGCCTCTCAATGCTCCAGTTAGGATGTGTGATAATATTAGTCTTAATCAAACTAGGGGTAGGGTTAGACCAAAGCTAAAATGGACATCGACAATACGAAAAGACTATGAAATGTATGGTGAGCATTGGATCCCATGGAATGGCGAAAAAGGATTCATGTAGCCGACCCCAATTGAGTGAATTAAGGCTTTCTTATTGTTGTTTTATCGTATCTACGCAGGCATAACTTGCAGGTGATCACATGCACGTCTACTGCCATAAATAACTGCCCCCCGATCAATTCGGATAAGTGGGTATTTGTGAAAGTAAAATCCAATGCATATATATTAACATATTTTTATCACTGATTAATCTTAAATTTATCAATCTAAGAACTCAATGTTCCAAACTAATGAGATAAGAGCGTGCATAATTTGTCCAACTCCCAACTTTACAACCAATAACCTTGAAGATTTGGCCATTAGACCCACCATACTTTATGGAACATTTTGACAAAGTGTTAACTAAGAAACAGCTTTTCTGCGATTGCATAAACTGATAGGAGGGTGTTTGGTCTCTCGAACTCCTATTTCCCTCAAGTGGGACACCTACTACTTCTCAAATTTTACACCGCATTTACTTTTTCTGTACTTAAGAACACTGTACACAAGTTGAAAACATTGCTCATGCATCTGTCCCCTACAGTTACTTGTGTGAACAAAATGCTGTGTAGCTGCAAGGAGAATCCTAAGATTGAATGTGGTAAAACTGTATAAATGAAAATTTCAAAATGAACAGATACATGAAACCATAAAAGTTTCCCTTATAAGAGATTTCTAAAAAATGAGAGAACTTTGTCAAATTTTGGGCATACACAACAAAGACGACTATCTGCACCTGTTCAAATGTCTGATATTACACTACATAATCAATAAATTTAGAAGGCATAATCATATTCGTATTTCGTACATTTAAGAGATAAAACAACTACATGCAAGTTCCCCATAAGGTATTTTCTTCATAGCACTCTAGAAAAAAGGTAAAATTAACACCAAATAATCAAAAGCACAACAAGAAATTGCCAAAGAACCTGAATTCCAGTACAAATAACAAACCTGATTGAACTGAGGAATTTGCCAACAAAAGATCAAACCGCTATATCTTAGAAAGAATCATGCACCAATAATCAAGAATGGGATCAAAAAATCTGCAAATTACAACAGAACCCAAGTCAAATTAACTCCAACCCATGAAAAATTTGCAAGATTCTAAGTAGCTAAAAATGCACGACAAAATAATTCAAGAAAAGTTTTGGTAAAGGAATGCAAGATTGAATTTTGCATAAAAATTTGTAGAAGAATTACACGGATGTAACAAAACCCATGAAGAATTAAGCAAAAAACAAACAACAATTACATTATTGAGAAGAAAAAATCTCACCAGGGAAAGGGAGAAAACCCAGAGGGAGAAAGGGTTGGAAAATCGACAGAAGAGAAAAGGGAGACAGCAGAGAACAACTCTTTTGCTTGGTGGATTCCGTCAAATGATTCTTACACGAAATTCACACGTATTTTACCAATATAAAATTATAATATTTTATTTTGTTAAATATTAATTCAATTCATTCTCCTTACCTTTGCTTGGAGTAGTCAACAAACTGTTTTCTTCAGGGAGAAAAATCATTGGAAATGGAATGAGAAGTTTGAGAAGTATTTATAAGAAATTGAGATTTGAGGACTTTGAGTTCCAATCCATAGATTCCCATTATTGGGCCATTTTAGCTTTACCTCAAATAGTATTTATAGGTCTTCTTATTAATGGGCCTCCACAAATGTTTCAAATCTAAGATAATAAAATGGAGGCCCAAAACTTTCAAATCTATGATAATAAAATGGAGAAGCAAAAATCCAACTTCCAAATTTACCATTTACATAATAAGAAAATTGGCAACTAGATCTTTTTCTTTTTCTTTTTCTTTTTCTTTTTGGTACATACTTACCTTTTAACAAGCACTAGCTATGTGTATTACTAATGGACGGATCACGAGTCCAATTTCACAACACATGGTAATATGGTAATATGGTCAAATTCGATCACAAACACAATATTCCAACTCATTTCATTCAATATCACATTTCAAACATTACTCATTTTTCATCTACTACCCCTATATCTATACACTCACGTAAATCAATTCAAACTTTTCACATCACATTCTCTCTCCTCTTTCATTATTTCTTTCCTTACATTCAAACCTTTCACGTCACATTTAAATATTATAAATTACAATCAAGCTTTCACATCCAAGGGCAAAAAAATCATTTTAATATAAATCTCATATTTACTCATAACTTTTGGATGGATCACGAGTCCAATTTCACAACACATGATAATATGGTAATATGGTCAAATTCAATCACAAATAAATATTCCAACTCATTTCATTCAATATCACATTTCAAACATTACTCATTTTCCATCTACTACCCCTATATCTATACACTCACATAAATCAATTCAAACATTTCACATCACATTCTCTCTCCTCTTTCATTATTTCTTTCCTCACATTCAAACATTTCACATCACATTTAAATATTATAAATTACAATCAATCTTTCACATCTAAGGGCAAAAAAGACATTTTAATATAAATCTCATATTTACTCATCTAATTTCATCTCATATCATGAACAATATCATATTACACTATATCACACCATATCACACTCCTGATCTGACCATTTATCTCATATCATGAACAGTACCATATTACACCATATCACATCATATCACACTCCTGATCTGACCATAATCAGTTGGTATATCGAGCGTTTAAGTGTTCGGTATTAAGAGTATTTATTTTTTTAAAATGTATATAAAGACTAAAAATTATTTACATAACATGAATATAAATACATATAAGTTATATCATTATCATCTTCATAATTAATATGTGCATTTTTATTTATATTATGTACATAATTTATGGTCTTTATGTATATTTGGAGAAAAAATGGGCACTCCTAATACTATAATTTCCAGATGTAAAGGGGTTTCAAGGAGTTCGGATTTTTTGTGTCAAATGAAGTGCTACTTTTTGTAATATTTTTCTAAAATCTCATCCTAATCATTTAAAAGATGATCCTAAAATTTAAAACTCTCAATTTTAAAATATGTATTATTCTTAAAAGTAATGTCACATGAGATGACGTACTATTTGGCACAAAAAATCTTAATTCGGATTAAAGGGTTGAGTTGGATTGAGTTAATTATCGGAATGGGTAGTAAATTATTTGAATTAAAATATTAATATGGGTTTACTGCGTTTTAGGTCCTATAGTTTTCATGAGCTTACAAAACGAGCCCCCAAATCTCAAACTTTGTAATTTAGGCCCTAAAATTAATTTTTTGTTGCAATTTGAATCTTTTTCGACGGTTTTCGTTAATCCACACTTTTCTAAACCCAGAAAATAGACGGAAATTTTTCATTCACGGACATTAATAAGATCGATCCATTTGGGAACTCATTTTACGAACTTACTAAGATTTTAGGGCCTAAAATACAATTAACACATAAATCTTAATTTTTGTAAATTTTGAACTAATATTATTTTTAAAAAATATTAATATTATATTATATATCAATTTTAATAAATTTTAATTTTAATCCACTAATTATGATTACAAGTAAAAAAAATAAGTTAAAAATCATATCCTAATTAAAAATATCTAATTATATGCTAATAACATACTATTTATATCCCAAATAACTAATTAAAATTAAATATTATGTATTAAACAAAATTAAAGACTATAAAATTACCTACAGCTATTTTACTTTAACTAATTTCACCTAATATTTTAATTAATTTCATCTAATATTTTAATTAATTTTTCTTACTATATTAATATCTGATTAAAACTTTAATTATATATTACTTAAATAACTTAATTAAATACATTATATATTACTTAAATAATTTAATTATATATTACTTACTCTTTTAAACTGGGATCGCTATAGCGAACCAGATTTCGCTATGGTGAAATTCCTTAATTGTCATGCCTTTTAACTTTTTCAAAAATGTGACCGTTGTTTACTTCGCTATAGTGAAAATTTTAGCTAAAATTTCTGCTATAACTGTTTTTTCCGCTATTAGCGAACTTCAACGTCAAAAATTATTCCAACCCTCATACAAAATTCGTCATAGTGCTCCAAAAGCGTCTTAGCGGTCTGTCAGGAAT
>JAOTQG010105392.1:0-12806 GCA_025631175.1 Iris virginica
CCTTGGACTCACGATGAAACCACCAACCTCATCCAAGCCTACCAAGAAAAATGGTACTCACTCAAAAAAGGCCAGCTTAAGGCTAGCCAGTGGGAAGAAGTTGCCATCACTGTTGCTGCCCGCTGTGGTTACGATGAGCCCTCTAAAACTGCCACCCAATGTCGCCACAAGATTGAAAAGCTCCGCAAGAGGTATCGCGCTGAGAGGCAAAAGCCTCGGTCCAAGGCTAATTCGTGGAATTTGTTTAGGCTCATGGACCGCATGGAACGTGGGCCCTTACCTGTGTCTGCTGCCCGGCCTATGCGTATGATCGAGTACGACACTCCTCCTCCTACCAAGTCAAGTGGTAAAAGCAGGAAGAAAGATGATGATAGTGATACTGAATTCCTTGTTAAATGCAAGCAAAATAAGTCCAAGAGTGTAAATCGTATGGCACGGGGTGGAAACAGAGATGTTAGCAAGTCCGCAGGGGATCAAAAGTTAGGTGTCGGTGGAAGCGATAGGGTTCTTAGGGCATTAAGAAGTCCAGTGCTTCGGAAGCGGAAAGAATACTTTGAGAATGATGATGACGACGAGGAAGGGGATAATAATGGTGATGCAGTGCAGGAGGAGGGTGGTGGTGGTGGGGTGGCCCAGTTAGCTGCACAAATTAGGTCATTTGCGGAGAGGTTTGTTAGAATGGAGAACAAGAAGATTGAGATGATGAGAGATACCGAGAGGTACAGGATGGAGATGGAGAATAAGAGGATGGAGATGATACTTGAATCCCAGCAGAAGCTTGTCGAGACGGTTCATAAGGCTTTTAGTAGTTCTCGTAAGAAATTGAAGCCATCTTCAAAATAAGTTAGGGGTTCATTTTTTACTTTCTTGTGTAAGCAGTAGCTGCTTAAATGATTTTTGTTTAACTATTAGGCTGTATAATATGCAACTTTCTGATGATATTTTGTTAGGGATTGTTTTTGATGTGTTTGTATAGGTATGACTGAAATTAGCAAGTCTTGTAAGAATGCTATGAAATAGCCCTCTGGTTTGCTTTTTTGAGGTTTTGTTGTCTGGTTAGCTGCTATTTGATTAAAATGACATGTTTCATGAATACGAATACCTCAATGTCTGTTCCTTTCTTCGGGTTTCATTTTGACACTGCCTAGAAGGTTTCTTCAGCCTCTTTTTTGCTCTTTGGATTAGTTGGAAAAGTATGCTGCCACCAGTTGGCTCGCTGTGTCCCAGATGTGTTCTGCAATATCCTGTTGCTTCGGATTTGGGGGTTTCCTTTACATCCTCTCTCCACGGCTTCTCTAGATCACAGAGAGCTAATGATGCCTACAAATTATATGGTCCGAGAAAGACACCTGTTTGACTTGCGGATGTCAAACAGGTCAATAGGGCTATGCCAAGAATTTTGGTTAATTCTGCTTGGGATTGTCTCATTAAATCCTCGATATCCCTCATCGTCGTGTCTTTCAGTGGGCACTAGCTTGAAATTTTCGTGGTGTTGCTTGTCACTGAGGCTAACATGTTACATTTTTTGATGACCTTACGTTGGGTTGGTGTAGGTAGTAGGTACATTGCACTTCCTCCTCCCATTCATTCTTCTAAAGGTCGTATGGACATCACATACAAACTGCCGTAAGGCATTATGGAAGCTCGGGTTTTACAATTTTTAGTTATTTTCTAGCACGCAAGGTACAAGGAAACCTTGTGCCAGATTTATATGTGTGGCTGCAGCAGCCTTTGCTCGATCTTCTTTTCCGCTACCCTGTAAGCTTTGCTACCTGGCACCTGCTTGTACAATTTTAGATTTATAAAAATATAGGAAATTTTGAAAGAAGTATGTGACCTTTTATTCATAGAACATTGAATGATATATACTTCCTCCATTCCATTTATTAAACCATGTTTTTATTTTTTCACTGTCAGAACGTTTATTGTCGATCAACTTAAATTATATTGGCTATCAGATTATACACTTGATCATGCTAAATCTTTAAGCTTCTTTGTAGGTAAATGATGCATTCAGTATCATAGTTTAGAGATTATTTTTCATGCCAAGTATTCTAAAATCTTCGTACCATCTCATTGTACCACACTCAATCGTGCTAAGCATTTAAACCCTTTGACATGCACAATTGCCAAACTTGTGCATTTGATTTCATATATAGGAAAATAACTGTTGTGCAAACAAAAGAAGGTAAATGTGTGGCCTATTTTTATGACGTTAAATACATAATATTCACATACAAAACAGACATTTGGTACAAAATTACTCTTTTCTGTAATGTATGAACCAAGCTAGCCAACTTACTAGGATATTCTTCCCTCTTGGTTATTGGTGGTTGGCTTCGGTATACTAAAACTAAGCCGAGAACAAGCGTATAGAAATGATGCCGATTGCTATAACATTGATGAGCTTATACACCGGAAAAACATGTATTCACAAAATTTTCCACAGGCTTTGGCCATAACAATGATAGCTACCCCTATTACAAAAGGGCAATAATACATGGGCTAATCTATGGGTTCAAAAAATAAAAAAAGATGTCCCCTCCACACATTAACTTACTAGCTCAATTTCGCAGCAGGTGGGGGAAGGGGTGTTGAGGCAAAAAAGTAAAAGGAGAAATGAAAAACAAAGGAGAGACGGAACTCCTGTACACATACCTCTATATCTGTCTCTCTCCCCTTAAAGCTCTAGGGTGTAATATACAAAATGCCCAAAAAATTAGCCCTGCTAACATTCCTTCAGTTAACTCTATGGTAACTTTTAAAAAACAATCGCCACCTGTTTCCATCTTCTAATTAATTGCTTGATGGAACTATGAGCTTCATCTGCAAAGTATATCAGAAGCCTTCATCAGTATCTCATCACAATGAAAGATATGCAAGGGTGAGCAACTCCAAATGCCGAATTAGATGAAACACCAACCATGCCAAACATATGATACATGCTGTCTGTAATATGCAATATGCAAGTTATTTCCAGGTTATTTTGCTGTTTTATGTATGGTAGAATGGAAAACATAATCTATTTTTAAAAAATTGGATTCTTGCAAGCACAGATCATTCCTACTCTCTACTTCTACTTATCCCCATAATCAGGTGCAGTCAGTGGGGGAATAAACTATCAGAAGTTCAGAACTAACAAGGACTTGCAAACTACATAGGTTATGCATGTGATAACATTTACAGGAATGAACCTGTGCAACTAATTTGTAGATCAGATGCTAGAAATAATAAAGAAGTAGAACCCAAGAAAAGAAAACGAGGTATATACGTGATAGAGAAACGATGACAGAGAAGCGCCAAAGCAGGGTCGTCGAAAAGAGAGATTCTACAGCTTTTTGAGCAGGTATGGTTTTTCTCAATTGAATTTCTCATCAGTTAATGAACAGCTGCTACACCAAAACTGTGCATAAATAACCAGTATGCCTGCAGATTAACCAAAATTGAGGGAAGACTTACCTGTACATTGCTTTTACACAGGGCCTGCCAACCCAATGCGGTGCAGGACTATCTGCTCCAGGACCACTCAAAAATCCATTAGCATGCTTCAGTCCAATCTAGAGTTAGTGGGCTAAATAGCTATGAAGGAGGCTGCTGCTGCTGCCACTGTACACCAACATCATGCCCAATAGGGTTGTTGGGCAAGCTGTCCTTTGGAGGCTGTCTTTGTACTACCCCTTGGCTAACTGCAGGTGCAGAAGCTTCACCACCAGCCCCTGTAGAACTTGTCAAAGGCGAAGTCGTCCGAATGGAACTCTTGCCCAATTGTGTTGCATGATCAAGCAATGCACCAGAAGAGTCAAATAGTGATTCTGATACCTTCCGTGGAGGAGCACCCGCTGATACAGATGGCTTTATTTCACTACTAGCTGCATCAGTGTTGTGCACTTGGGGTGTCGAACAAGGCTGCTGCTCTGCTTGTGCTGATTCTCTAGCTTGTACTTTGCTTGATGGTGGTTCAGAGGGATTCTGTTGCCTATTCTGTTGAATTGATCTGTGTATAGTCATCGATTGATTTTGATTCACTAACTTTGAGTGTGGCTGGTGGCTGGGAGAAGCTATGATTGACGGTGTGCCAGAGGAGGCAATAGCTGGTGGAACACTACTTTGATTATTGCTATTTTCAGAAGAATGAGAAGGCATCGGTTGAGGAACTTGCTTCGACGAAGAGTTTTGAGCCTGGCCAGAATATGGCTTTTGCTGCTGAGGGTGCAACTGAGTCGAAGAAGAATTGGGCACCAACTGCTTGGAAGCAGGCTGAACAACAGGATTCCCTCCTGATGTTCCAGAATACAAGTTACCCTGCCCACTTTGCATCAAATGATTCACAACTTGCTGCTCACCTTTCTCTGCAGTAGATTGGCTTCCTGAGAACCCATTTAGAAGAGAGGAATCCATGGGAAGGTTCTGATGCATCATCATAGCTCCTCGCCCAGCTCCTTTCAAAAGTTTAGCCTGCTGCTGAGGTTGTGTATGCTGCCTTTGCTGAGGGTGCTGCCTGCCAGCCTGTTGAAACTGCTGTGTCTGACGTTGTCGCTGCTGTTTGCCGATCTGATTGCCACCACCTTGAGAGTTCCTCAAAAGCCCATGTGGGGGTGGCACATTAAGCTTGTGGGTAGGAGGATGTTGCGCCATTGGAGACATAGGGGAGGGGGTCGCTAAGGGTGGCATAGTTGCTTGCGAAGAAGAAGTTTGCGGCTGAATTTGGGAACTATTTTGTGGAGATGGAATGGGGAGCTGAGACACCACTGGTGGTTGTACATGTGGCATTAAAGCATTGGATGTAGCAAACTGTTGTTGCTGTTGCTGCTGTTGTAGTAAACGCTGCTGAAGATGTCTCTCTTTAGCAAAACGCATTGCATAGGCTTGATGATGTTGTGCATTGGATACATGATTGGGAGAGCCTTGAAGATGATGAGGATGATGAGAATTATTACTGAGCACGTGAGGCGACTGTTGTGGGGACATAGGATGTGGTTGTGGCTGGTGGTGGAGGGGGTATGACTGAGCAGGTGGTGGGGCTGTCTGATTTGGAAAGGAGGAACTTAGCCCACCTACGAAAGGAGGTACTCCTTGACTATTCCCACCCTGTGATACCTGCTGCATCTGAAGCTCCGGAACTGTCATCTGCCTTTGATGTTCAGTATTCTGATTCGGCTAAAAAGATAAACAAGAACAATGTTATCAAATAAAGAGAAAACACAAATGCACAAGCAAATATTTTGGAAGTAACCAAAAAAATATTATTTTGAAATAGGAAACATAATTGTATCAGCAACTGATGGAGATAGGTTAATCTGTCCCAAGTGTGGATGAAGGGTCTTATAGATCTGCAATGTCATAAAGGTTATGAATTCAAATGATTTACTCTCGAACAATTCTAGAGTCCAAAGAGAAGTGTACAAACAAAAGCCTTGTTGGCTTAAGGTGATCTGACCAAAAAAATTGTGGACCATTGCACCGATCAAAGTTTACCACCTAGACTTTTGTACACTTCTCTTCGTGATTCTTTAGTGGCTATAGCATTGCTCTTTACTCTCCATCCCAAACAGATCTTCCAATTTCCTCATAGGAAAGTCAAAGTAAGACATTATCAAATCACCCTTCACATACATTTACAATGTCTTAGACTCTTAACGTTTCAACCATTGTAAAATATAAAGTAAGCTATAAATATCAACTTTTGTAAAATTGCATAATAAGAAAATTACATAAGGGTTTATTCAAAGTTTAATCAAGTTGACCAAAAATAGTCAAAAATGGGAAATCTTTGGGACGGAGGGAGTATTACAATTCTAAAAAAAATGACTTACATGATAGGCAGAATATCTAACTAAGAAGACCAAATATCGACTTTGTGACAAGAACCATAAAAGACAGTCCAGTAACGAGAGTAGTGCAAAAAGTGTCAACTTTGGAAAAGATAGATTACTAAAAACTCACTCGCATCATATGCAAAGCATCACGAGGCCTCATCATTGGGTTTCCTTGACCAGGAGGAGCTCCAGGATGCATATTTACAGGGCTTGGCATTGCCATCATACCACTACCAGAATTCAGCATAGATGACGAGGCAATTCCTTGAAACCCTGGCCTTGCCATTGGCATGCTTCTATTCATCCCACACATGATGCCCATACCGTTCGAACCAGGTAACATACGAACACCACGATCGGTACCAGGATGAGCCCCAGAAACAGGTAAACTGGACTGCTGAATGTTTCTACCAGATATCAGTTGATTATACTGCTGCATTCTTTGCTGGTCATCAGCTGATAAAGATGCTGATCTGGGGATGCCGTATCTTCCATCCCTATTAGAAATACAATATACAAGATCAAACTTCGAAAACAGATTCAACGGTCACCTCAAGCAATGTAGAGCATTACCTGACTGTGGCAGTAACAGCAGCAGATGGAGACGAGAAGTTACTGCCAAGGACAGCACTCGAAGACCCTTGTATTGAGGAATTTGCACCAGAAGCAGGAAGCATTGGTGCTACAGAACCCTGGTTCGAAGTTGGTAGCCCACTAGTGTGAGCACCCTGATAACCAAGGGGAAGCACGTCCGGGCTAGGTGCAGTCGCATCACACAGATCAAGAGGCCTGGCATGATTGACACAAACTGGGTATTAGAGATCTTAAAAAGGGAGAAAAAGTAAAAGAATAAAACACAAATTTACAAATACTGGGTAAATGAAAGCAAATGATAAAGATCGAGGGAAAAAGCTTACGTGAGGACAGGCACTCCATTGAGGTTATTCGGGCAGACTTGAGAAAGAGCAAGAGTGTGAGAACTATGCGGCTGCTGGAGTTGTTTTGGATCCTGGTTATCATTCTTTGTCACAAAATACACAACGGAAAAGATAATGTGAGTAAATAAAGTGTGCATGCCCAGCATATAGTAAGTTAAGCTAATATATAGCCTTCACAAATTTATTTGTGCACCACCCTCCATTCCAGACGAAGAGTCCATGTTTGAAAGCCAAAATTTATAATTTTGTAATTTGATTACTATGTACTTATTATGATGAATTGTACTAAAAACTTTCCATAATATGTGAGAAAACTATCATATTTTGAACATGAAAGAAATAAATTAAGAAAAATATTTATTTAATACTTCAAATTTTCGAAAGTAGGCTCTTTGAATGAAACGTCCCAAATTGGAATAGTGGACACTATGTCCGAAGTAGAGGGAGTATTCTAGTGTTCCCCGTATACCCCTTTAATTAATTACTTGACTTGTAATTGATAATTGTTGATAATGTAAATTATAAAAGAACAAGTTGGCTAGGGACAAAACAGGATCTTAGCTATTAATTGTCATCGACTTTGTCAAATGGCCAAAAACTCTGAGGCAGTCAGCAAAAAAATGTGGCCAATGTAAAGAAGACTAACAATACTCCCCCCCCCCCCAAATAGCTCTATTGTGCACGCAATTTAAGAAGAGAGTTATACATACTTGTATCATTCCTAAATTCCACTAAAATTTTGCTATTTTAGAAATGGGACTATTTTTTTTGGGACACAGAGAAAAAAAGGTGGACCTTTTTTTTGGGGACGGAGGGAGTACTTCAAAAAGCATCCAAAACAAAAAAAAAAAAAAATGAAATATCACATCATGATGTCAAGTAGACATTGTACGGCAACAATATCTTTTCTTGAAACCTAAATTGTTAGTACAAGTCAACTCAACCTTATTCTCGATCACTTGGGGTCGGCTACATGAATCCTTTTCTATCAATTCAAGAGGGTCAAATGCAAGGTCATCACACAAGACTCAATGCTTCATATCCTTTTGTCTGATAGATACCATCTTAAATCGGACTTTTTGGCATTAAACATTTTATATGCTAGGATTTCTGGGTAGGATTTTGTAAATAAGCTCTCAAAATTGATTTAATTAGCAACCTTTAGGTATTTTCCCTCTAAAACCTAATCCACCTGAAAGCAGTTATGATGGTAGTGAATAGTGCACTTCATTTTTCTCAATAGTAGCAAGGAAAACACAATCAAAGTGACAGCACACTAAGATCTGATTATTCCATGCTAATTACACACATTTATACCCAGTACAGTATCTGTACTTCGACATATCATATGGCTACATCATGTGAAACAAAAACTAGAAGAATTCAGCATGCAGCCACTTTTCCGGCAACCCAGAAGAATAAATGTCACTGACATTATAGTCCATAAGATTGAGGTGCAAGTGATCACAAACATGGTTCAGGTTTAATATCTAGATCTTCAAATATGTCGCCACAAAGCATACCTGTAGTCTGCGATAATGCTGTTTCTGACCAATCATTATAATTTTTTCAAAATGGGATTTGAGAGTATCTTCTTCCATAGGCCCCTGCAACCTTTGAAACAACTGTCTAGCACTACCCTGAGGGATGTTCAGAAGCAGTAGTAGCAGCAACAGCCAATGAAAGCAGCTATTCAGCTGAATGCTCAACTGGTAAAATATGACAAGCCAGGGGGGAGGGGGGGGGGTAAACTGTTCAAAATAAAAGAAAATACAATATTGCCTTAGGAATTCCAGGTAAAGTAGATGGATAAGGCTGAGAGGAGCCTGAATCCTCGGCACTGTCTGCCCCATCACCACCAGTTCTATCCATTAATACTTTGTGGCGCTCTTTACATTCTTTGGCCTTGCGGAAGATGCACTACAATGTTGAGCAGAACAATTCAGCTCACATTTTAGACTCCAAAAAGCAGTACCAAAAGTAAATTCAAAAATAGATCAAAGGAAAACAGGCTGCTAAACAGTGTATAATATGACTACGAAAACAGAATCAAGAGTTATAATTGTGCTCGTTTCAACTCAACTCTCAATTCAACTCAGCTCTTATTCCCAATCTCTCGGGTCCGCTACTTAATAGTAATATTGTTAATCACACTTGACATTCCAATTCCCAGGAACGGGGATAAAACAGATAAAAAGGGAAGGAAAGAAATCTCACATATCTAACACATGTTATTACACTGAATGAGAATAAGAGATCTCACAATATAATTACCTTAAATCGCAAAGTGCTGTTAATAGCATCACTCACAAGTTCCCAATTGGGGCCCATATCATGAACTAGGACAACAAGTGCCTGACAGGTCAAATTGAATTAAAAAACAATCTCAGTTAAAACATTAAAAAAAAAGGGGTGGGGGGTCAAGTATCAATAACAATATCACATAAAAAAGGTCAGTTTCCCAACAAGATTTGAGCAGAACCTGGTCTTCAAAGAGGGACCACGGACTTCCTGAACCTGGCTGCCCAGCAGGAGTCTGCAGATAATTTTGTTTAACAATGAATTATTATGAAAATAGAGCATCAATTAAGCAAAACTTGACTAATTCCACGTTCTTAACAGTACCTTAAGTGCTTTGGCTTTCCTACCGCGATCACGCACATTAAGTAATCTAATGATCTTGTTTGGGTTGGACATATTACTCATTTGGGAAGCCACTGGAGAAGGGATTGACCCAGCCATTGGAGTTAAATTGTCAAATGAATTATCTAGTGATTGTTTGATCATCTTTGGCTTTTTCGAGATGTGTTGACCATATAAACCTACACATAAGCCATAGATATTTATATAGCTATCGTCATAAACATATAAAAATACAGGAAAAAAATGTAAGTGCTATCCAGATAAACAGTAATGCATGAGTGCGAGGAAAGAGATTTACCGCTGCTTCCATTAGATTCAAATTGATGATTCTCCAATCTCCTTTTTGAATGATCCCTCTTCAATTAAAAGGAGACATATATTAGATTACAACTCTTAGAACGAGAATACAGCATAAATTAATGTACCAATTGCAGATCCCAGGAGATTATGTTTGGTTCAATACCTTGAACTCCTCATCCATAAGGGGATTTTTGGAACTTAGAGAATGTGTATGTAAAAATGACAACAGTCATCCTACCATGTGTCAGCAAACAAGGAATTTATCTAAATCAAGTATTTGAAAAAGTTAAAGACCTGCCATCCGACCATGGTCCACCAGTCATTTGACATACAACGTGTGAAGGACCTGCTTTATTTCCTAAGGAATGGGCTTCTCGGCCCAAACATGTTTAAAGTTTTCAAAAATGGATCACCTTTAAGGTAATAGAAAAGGACCATTGATTTTCAAGTGGTTGAATTAGTATTATAGTGCTCAAGAGAAATTTTATGGTTTCCGGCTATGCCGATAAGAAAAATTGACTTGTGATTGGGTCCAATGTGTCCGACCCTTTACAAAATGCTTTGAAGATTCACTACTGAAAGCCGCTTCAGGCTTTCATGATAAGATATTAGCGCAACTCCCACCTTTCTGATTAAAGATCATATCCACCACTTAATAGCAATGCTTTTAATTAGCACACATACTTTTTCTTTTCCGTTTGGCAGATACAAATAATATAATCTATATACACTTGCAAGTTGCAATAATTTTTAAAACAGGAGGAGCAATCATACAACGATGTTCCGCAATACTTGCAAGTTGCAATAATTTTTAAAACAGGAGGAGCAATCATACAACGATGTTCCGCTGAATCATCTAATACAAATCCTTTTGACAGCACTAATAGGACAGTCACCAAGACAAAATTGTAAATTCCTTCCATTGCTAGTCAGTAACATTCTAGCAGGTCTATTAATCACGTACTCGCTTCTAGTTATGTAGTTTCAATAGGTTATCATCAAGCAAGCTTTGCTAATAGTCCAATGTTTAATAAACTACAGTCCATTAATTGCAGAGACCAACGAAAAATGTGAGTGTGTGTATGCCTACTACACATACATGCATAGTAGATAAGCATAAACACATTACATATATGTAAAAAAAAAAAAAAGCGTGTAAATTGGTGAGCCAAAATAAGGGGTGATGTTCTTCTGCCACTTTTTGCCTACTATACAAGAATGAAACATTAATTGCTAAAAGATCACCCTATTACATGCCAGTTACTCGAACTTGCTACTTTATTCAACTAGAAAGTCTACTCCAATGAGCTTAAAAAACTTCAAAAAGGCACACTTGAAAATAAGTCTCACAGTTAAATGCAAATCACCTGATCATTTGGAAAGTTAGAATCTAGCTGCCATCTGTGCTCATATGTCGGACCCTGCATGAATATATAATTTTAAGCACTGAAACAGACTGAAAGACTAGATAGAGGCAGATATAAAAGACAATGAAATCTCCATTATACTACCTTCCTCCCATAATAAGAGCGGTTTCCTTTACTTTTCTTAACCAGAAAGAGTCGTATTTCTAAATATAGGCTATACCATAGTTAATAAAGGCGCACACCTAGGCTCAGCCGGGTGCAGCTTTTGGGCCTAGACCTGGCTAGGCGAGTCGCTGTTTTGAAGGCGAGGGCCAAGAGGGCTCAGGCGAGAGCCTTGGTCAGGTGCGCCTCGGCGCAGTTTTGACCTCTGTAACAAGGCCTGCCGATTTGCACCTGGACACAGCTAGAGAGAGGGACGACGAAGAGAGAAAAAAAGAGGGAGAAAGAGAGAGAGGGACAGACAGGGAAAGAGATAAGAAGGATGGACAGTGCGTGAGAACTGTCCGATTGTAAATTGTACGCTAGGTTATAAAAGCTTCAATTTGACATATTACCCCCTGCTCTATTTTTACTTTTTAAACAATTAAGCCCTTTAAGTTTTTAATATTACATTTTTATCTCATCTTTAAAATGTTATTTATTTGGCCTTTTTGCGTCAATTAGTCGGTTATAATACAAACTTATAAAACTTAGTTTGTATTATAAGTTTTGAGTTTATTTTTCTTTATTTTTCTCTCATTTTTTCCTGTTCTTTTTCATTTCTTCTTTTATATAGCTATTCAAGTTACATTTATGCATACAATCATAATTTACATCTATATTTTCTCGATAAAATCTACAGTTTTTTAATATACCAGAGCATATTAGAGTATGCTTATATTTTTTTAGCATTTTTTTAGGTTTCGTCAATCGGGCACGCGCCCGCCTTGGGCCTAGGCCCCGAGCACACCTATTGCGCCTGTAATAATTATGGGCTATACATTAAATGTGTTTTCCAAATAATTTTTTTTTGTTTTCAAAAACATGATGTTGCTCTTAAAACTTGAAGAAAAGAATATTTAAACTTGCTGCAAATGAAAGGAAATATACGAAAATCAAAATGCGATTATAAATAAGAAACCACGCACCAGATATTTTGGCTTCTTCTTCTTCTTGGGTCTATTTGATACTTCTGTGGAATCATATAGTAACTGCTTGTCAAAATCCCCCACCGATTCAGCTTCCAAATTGTTCGGAATCTGGGATCCACCATGCAAAGTACTTTGATCATCCTGAAAAGAGTTGGTCTCACCACTTGAAGCATCTGCCCTACTTGGTGCCTGAACACACCCAGATGTTCCAGCACTGAAAGGACTTAAGACCCTCTGACGGGAAGCAGACCTCACACGTTTTGTGGGAATTGTAACATTAAGACTGTTGGAAGATCGTTTTCCAACTAATACAGCTTGCTGAGTCGCAACTTTATTCTCCATGCAATGTGTAAATGACAAATCAGCCCCCATCTGATACGGTCTTGCATTATATCCCTTCATCAAGTTCTTTTTGTTCTTCTGAGCAAACTTCGATGACTTGCTACCCTCAAAGGCTCCTGGCAAATAATATGTGTTTGTCTCTCCTTCATCCTCTTCAAATGCATTCTCTTGAGATCCAAAGTCTAAATCGAAGCAAAGTTGTGAATAATATGATCAAATGGACAAGCAAAAATAAATACCGCAAGAATATGAAGATACCTGTGATGGCAT
>JAOTQG010105403.1:0-12803 GCA_025631175.1 Iris virginica
ACGTCCCAGCGCCATTATGGCGTCCGGACGCTCGACGTCCTGACGCTATAACGGCGTCCGGACGCTTGGTCCAGAACTGCTAACACTACGAGCCAAACCCAGAAAACCCAGAAACCCAAAACCATGGTACTTCTTCCATGGAACTCACTGATGCTTAAAACATGGTTAGCCCAACCTAAAACACACAGGGTGGCTTATTTGCACAACCCTAACCTTACACCAACACACCCACAAACACACACATACACAGCTGCTAACACACACACACATAACTACAGCCACACCCCCACACACATACACATACACACACACCAACAGGTAACACACACACAAGAAGAAGTGGGTACTTCAACTTACCAATTTCTCTTCCTGGGTTGGATTCAACCTAGCTCTCTTGGAAGATTTCTCTTTTTCTCTCTTCCTTTCCTTCTCTCTTACTCTCACTCTCTGTTTCTCTCTACTGACCAAGAACGAGATGAATGAAAGTTCCAGTAGACTTTGGCCCATGTTGATCCATTTCACTCATGTGAAATGTCCTAAAAGTCCTTATCCATGGTATTACCCATTATACCCTTGGACCCCATGATTCATTTCATACATATTTCCCTCTTAGCTTTCCCATTTAATTAAATGAGACACACACACATATACACCCATATTTATATGTATCACAAATCATGTATTAATTAAATGCAAATGCAAAAATGATATTAATGCATATTTAATAATTATAATGCAATGCAAATGAAATGAAATTAATAATATGAATGCGAAATCTATCGATCGGTTCGGGTCGTCACAGCAAGATAGACTTCAACACTGAGGAATCGCAAATTTGAAGATAGCTTTAGAGATTCAGGATTAAGGACTGCAGAATTCAAGCCTCAATGCCCATCATATAATTTTGCAAAATCAACGTCCAAATCCTCAAGCTTAAACATATTTAATTAGAAGACCTAGAATCTTAATCTTCCATTGTAACATTCCTGTTTTAAGCTTGTATTTGTATATACGACTTTCAATCAGCTTAAGTTTAAAAGCAATTTCGAAAGCATCCATTGTAAACACTTTTTAATATATTCTTATTTTCTTTTTGTTGAAAAGTCCACGATTGGAAGAGCCAATGCGTGAGTAGATCTTAGATAAGATTCAAGAGTGAGCTTTGGTTGCTACTGTGAGAACCCCGTTCTCGCACCCTCTCTCGGATTAAGGATTTTCGGCCTTAATCGCGTTTTCGAGAATGAATGATCATCGGGCATTTTTTGTGAGAAACTATATGTATGTGTGTTGGGGTTCTCTTTAGTGACTACTCATTTATTGAGAAAACGAGAGTCGCCACCTCCGTTTCCGTTTTAGGCTTCAAAAGCACAAGCCTTTGGGTTTTGAAGAGATTTTAAGGTCCGGGGGCTAAGTTACGAATTGGGAAGAACCAAGTCACCCAATTCGCCCTAATCAAAGGTCTCTAATGGTGTTCTAGCATGAAAAGGTCTCTTAGGGTTGGTCAATGTTAGTCAATGGTTGGTCAAAGCTTCATTAAATTGCCTTGTTGGTCATTGTGATAGGTGGTCAACCTAAGCTTCTAAGCCAAGTTAAGATATACATTCATGTAGGCGTCACAAGGCATGGTTAAACATGAAGAGCACATGAATCATGGCAAGGGAGAAATGGTCTTTTGTACACAAAGAGAGAGATATAAAGACATGGTAATCTTAGGATTATGAAGGGCAAGATAGGGGTGAACTAGTAAGTTTTACATGTCATCCATTTAATGTTCCTCCTTAGCTATTGAATGAGCTAGGAGGTTACATAAGTGTTCAAGAGATTTTTACTATAGTGAGAGTAGTATTGCCAAATCTATTGACATACAATAGTTTGACAAATTATTTATAAAAAAGATACTAATAGATGTACTTAGGATGATCCTAATCTCTAGATAGGATATGGTAATTCAATGTCTCTTGTCATTAACTCTCCTAAAGGGGAGAGGATCTCTTATAGAGATCACAAGACACATATACCTATTCCTCATTTCTAGGTCCTTTTAGGAAACATCATTAAACATGTAGAGATTTGGATCTACTAATAGGTTGTGTAAAGAGAAGAACAAGCTCATTAATATTTGAGAAATCATGCCCTCTCACTTATTTAAAACATTAGACTAATGTAAATCTACATTTAATCATCAACCATAAATAGAAGATGAAGATTGCATTTCATAAATCAAAGATTACATGCTCATAATAGAGTCTCAAAAGAGACATCAAGACCCAATCATATAGCAAAGCATCTCAAATCCCATACAAGAACAACTATGAATCTAGATCTACAAAGAGATGGAGCAATAGAATAGAGATCTACATCTTTACATTCTAGATTTACAATTAATGTATGGAAATTACATAAAATCTAAAGGGGGGGGGGGGCAAGGGAATGACCTACTCCCAAGGTTTTCTTTGGAAGAAGAGATGAAGAGAATGATTTTTTAAACCTCAAGATCCCATGATCTTCCTTTGGATTCCAATTGTAGGGCAATGAGAGATTGGATGGATGATCTTTGAAGGTGCGATGGAGAGTTCACTGTTGTATGTTTGGGGGTGTTTGATTTCAATAAGAAGTCAAGAAAATAGAGGCATCAATGGCTGAATTTCCTCTATTTTTCTTTAATGGATCTCTCTTGATTTAAGGAGGCACTCACATTAACTTAGCCATGAAGGAAGAGAGAGAGAGAGAGAGAGAGAGAGAGAGAGAGAGAGAGAGAGTCATCTAAAGAGTAGGGATAAGAGGGTTTATATAGGATGAGGGTAAAAACCCTAGGGAGTGGTTTCCAGTCGTCCCTAATTGACCAAAATTCCCTTGGGAGGGTCCCCTAAAAAGACTTTATTGCCCTTGCTTAAGGAGAGGAGCACAAGTGAAACAGTTCTTGTGAACCGCAACGGTTCACTGTGAACCGCAGAGGTTCACAACTCCTATTTCACTTTTTGTGCCTTCTCTCTCTCTCTCTCTCTCTCTCTCTCTAATTCGAGAAGTGGTGGTTCTCTTTGCCTTTTTGGTCCCCTTGGTTGCAGTTTTTGCCTCCTTGTGGGTTGCCTTTGAGGTTGACTTGATCATGGACCACTTGGATAGCTTAGTGACTAAGCTTTGCTTATTTCCTACAAAACAAAATATTACATTTAATTAGTGAAAAGTGCAACATCTTAAATCATGCCCAAATGCAATGTGTATGCAAATGTGACATGGTGCTACGTACTATGTGACATAGTCTTGTGTGCTTGTTAATTCATGATTAATTATGTATAATTTAATCATAAATTAGGGGTCCAAAAATGGGGTGTCTACAGCTACTCATTTCGGAAACTCATTAGTAGTTTTTCAAGTGGAAATTGCAGTTTTCAAGAAGCTGTGTTCGCTTCATGGAATTGCTCGGGGAAGGCCAGGCCAGAATTATTTACGTGAAATTTAACTTGGAGCTTAGTTGCAAGAATTCCTATTGATTAAGTTGTAATTGAGCCAGGAGTGCTCGCCGAAATTGCTTGGGCCAGATTAGACCAAAGTTGTTTACGTGAAACTCAGTTTGTTGCTAAGTTGCAAGAATTCCCACAGATTAATAAGAAAAAGCCATGTGTGTACAAAAGGAACAACATGGGATGGATATACTAGTATTTACTGGGAACCACTTGAAAAATCCTTATGTGCTGCTGTACTTTCTTTCTCAAATATTTACTATTCAAATCGAGGTGCCTTTTATTATGTTCTCTATATCTTGTAATTCATTATATTGGCATTATAATATGTTTGTTTGATTAATCCTCTCAACTCTTCCACTGCAAACTCTCTCAAAAGTTAATCAAACTGCTTTCTTAAAATAAGTATATCAAACAATTATGTTAAATAGTCTTATCAAAATTGTTATTAACTAAGCAGATACTAATACATATTGAGTAACATGAAATAGAGGCAAGCGCTTTAAGGATCCTTCAATTAGTATCAAAACATCCAGTAAGTGGAGTTTGATTACTAACCAAAGAGGACAAGCCTTCCAAGTTAAGTCCTAATTTTCAACCGGAGAAGAAAGAAATTTATTGCTTTTCCACTATTATCCTCCTAGCTTTGGTCATGTGAGAGGCACATGGAAGTTAACTGTCAAATTTACATTCAATTAACGATAGAGATAATTTATGTCCATATTTTATGAAAATGTATCAAAATTGTCCAAGTCCAGAGCTAAAGACTATTGATTAAATGTTGAAAAGCTAAAGACTATTGATTAAATGCTGAAAAGTTCAGGACTTATTTGTGAAGTTGTCCCTTTAATCTAATACTACCGATATAAACTATTTCATTAATATCTTTTAAAGATAAAATAAAAAAAAATTGAAACATAGGAAGTGTTATTTCTTAAATATTAAATTAAACTTCTATAACAAATATAAAAATGATAGTGCCTATGTTTGAAAATAAATTTTTTGATTGAATTGCACACACTTTAGAAAGTAGTTTACTTTACAATTGTGTGTGAAAAAAATTTAACTAGAGGGTTTTGGGAATTATCCCATATTGAGAGAAAACCAATGTTAAGATTTTCTTATATATCATTATATTGAATCTAAGGGCCGCCGTCATCCGTACGACCGGCTCGGGTCGGGTCGGTTGGTCGCGCGCGGGCGCGAGCGCGCGGGTGTGTGTGATCTTGACTTCGTGGTCAATATCTTTTTGGCTAATGCTCCACCAGAATTCAAAATTCAAAACCTATAACTGATGCACTTAACACGAAATATTTTCACGGTCAATTTTAACATTCACCCGATTGGTATTTTTGTTCATTTGACCATTCAATACGTAGCCCCCTCATTGGAGTCTACGTGCATGTTGGGCCCACTCAAACTAGTAGTGGAACCCATGGTTCTCTTGGCTCAAAGATGGGTTATCACCCATTTTTCCAACTTTAAGTACCTGAAATTTCTCAGCTTGAAATGTGGGGAAAAATTGGATTTGTTTTAGGGAAAGCATCTTAAGTTTTTGGTATACCGTAACATGTGTGTAACTAGGCCTGTCCTCAGGCATCTGCAAGGTGGTCGATCGCCCAAGGCCTCCAAAATTACAAGGGCTCAATTATTATTTTTAAATCCTCTTATTTTATTTCGTTTAATCAGATGCATAATATACAAAAAAATGAGAGAGATCGATAAATTGATTCAAGAAAAACTTTAAATCATAAATATCCCTTGAACCCACTAAAATTGGATTAATTTCTGGATCTGTAATTGCTCCCAATTTATACCAGTTAATGGCCATTACTGGTCATTATTCACTGGCTTAATCATGGGTGAAACTGCAGTATATAAAGGCTAGCTGGATGAAGCCAATGACACACGAAAACTCTCTACCTCTCCTGTTCTCTCTCTACCTGCTTTCTGTCATGCATCCCCTACAATCGTTCTTTGATCACTAGGTAATTGAAGAATGGAGAGTGGAAACACCTCAACTAACCCAATGAGTTTGGGTGACGTGTCTTTCCCAAGCTTTGGGTTGAGTAGCTCCGAGATTGTGACATCTCAAGTGCATGTGACTGTTGCAACTGTGGCATTGAACTTTACTTTTGGTAGCTTTGGTACTGACATCATGTGACTGCTACTACTGTGGTGCCAACTGCTATGCCAATGTTGCCCTCTGAAAGGGGGAATGCTAGTGAGAAACCCAAGAAGTTCAAAGGAACTAATTTCAAAAGGAGGCAACAAAAAATGACTTTCTATTTGACCACGTTGGGGTTGGTGAAGTACACCCGAGAGGATGCTCCGGTATTACCTCAAGAAGCGGATGTGCTAATGGTAGCGACTGTGGAGGCATGGAAGCATTCTGACTTCCTATGCAAGAACTATATCCTCAATTATCTTGATGACACACTATATACTATTTATAGTGAGGTGGCTACTTTTTCGAGGAAACCTTTCCCTACAAGCAAGAAGCAAGTAAAATCTCATCAAAACGAGCTAGAGATTCAGATAATGAGGAAGAATCCCAAAAGGATGAACCTCGAGGAGGAAAAAGGATAAAGACTCCCAAGTCTTTTGGTCCCGACTTTCTAACCTACATGGTAGAAGATGGTCCAAGGACCTATGCAGAAGCAATGTCATGTCTCGAGGCTCCTTATCGGAAGGAAGCAATAAAGAGCAAAATTGACTGAATTCTGCAAAACCATACGTGGGAAATTGCAGAATTGCCTTTTGGTTGCAAACCACTTTGATTCAAGTGGATTTTCAAGAAAAAACTAAAGGCAGATGGGATAGTAGATAAGTATAAAGCAAGGTTAGTAGCCCAAGGGTACAAACAACTCGAAGGGATTGATTTCTTTGATACATATTCGCCGTTCACGCGAATTACGTCTATTCGAGTGTTAATAGCCATTGTTGCTTTATACGATCACGATATTCATCAGATAGATGTCAAGATCGCGTTCTTGAATGGTGAATTAGAAGAAGAGATATTTATGAAACAACCTGAAGGGTTTGTCGTCCCAGGATAAGAAAACAAGGTTTTTCGCCTTGTAAAGTCGCTGTACGGGCTCAAGCAAGCTCCAAAACAGTGGCATCTAAAGTTTGATCAAACCATGATGTTGGAAGGGTTCCACATAAATGAGTGTGACAAATGTGTATATGTCAAGACCACTCAAAATGGCTTATATGTCGATGATATGCTTATCATGGGAAGCACGAAGAAAATCATCGAAGACATAAAGAAAATATTGGCCACCAAGTTCGATATGAAAGATATGGGGGTGGTCGATGTGATGTTGGCAATTAAGATTTCCAAGACAAACGAAAGATATACCTGTCTCATATTGAGATCGTGTTGAAGAAATTCGACTGTGACAAAGGTAAACCTATGAAGACCCCAGTAGACTTGACATAACATTTGTCTAAAAACACTAGGGAGAGTATTAACCAGTTAGAGTACTCCAGGATAATTGGCATTCTAATGTACGTTACAAACTATACTCGATCAAACATTGCTCAGGCAGTCAATAAGCTTAGTAGATTTACTAGCAATCCTGGTGCTGACCATTGGAAAGCAATACTGAGAGTTTTGAAGTATCTAAGATATACTCAAAATCATGGAATACACTATATTAGATATCCAGCGGTGCTGGAAGGGTATAGTGATGCTAACTGGATATCAGATATAAAAGACTCAAAGTCTACAAGTGGGTATGTGTTCAAAATTGGTAGAGGAGTTGTATCATGGAAGTCTTCGAAGCAGACGTGCTTAGCTAGGCTTATGATGGAATCAGAGTTCATCGCGTTAGATAAGGCGGGTGAAGAAGCAGAGTGATTTCAACACTTTTTGGAAGATATTCCAGTATGGCCTAAACTAATACCACCGATTTGCATACATTGCGATAGTCAATCAGCAATCGGAAGATCACATAATAGCATGTACAATGGGAAGTCTAGACATATACGTCATAAATATAACACCATTAAACAATTGCTCTCAAACGACATAATAACGATCGATTATGTCAAGTCTAAGGAGAACTTAGCAAATTCGCTGACAAAAGGACTACCGAGAGAGTAAGTGTACAGTTCGTCGAGGGGAATGGGCTTAAAGCCTATAAATTAAATCTGTCGTAGATGAAACCCAACCTAGATGACTGGAGATCCCAAGAACTAGGTTCAAAAGGGACAACCTAACTATGTACAGATAGTGTTGCATCACTTAGTAAATGTTATTTCCTGTTCATTTCTATGACGAAAATTGAGAAGTGGTGTTTGGCAAAGTGAGAGGATGAGAAATCTCTTAATAAGCTCCGGTATGAGAAGGTATTACCAATGAGCTTACCTATATGAGTGGAACTGGGCCGATTTCTAAGAGAATTGAAAGGCTGAATTCTTTGAAGCACTCATGAATCAGGCAGTACTCACTACTCAAGGCCAAATGAGCACAGTATTTAGAACAACGAGAAAATAATTTAATTATGTGTATATCATTGTTTCGATATGCAAGTAAAGGCGACTAGTTCAAGGCATTGTGCACACTAGTAAGCCTACGTATCCGATGGTATATCACTAAAGACGATTCAAAACCTATGGCAACCTTCCTTGATGCAATTAGATGTTGATAAAGGCCAATTTGGTCATTCATATGGGGGATTGTTGGAAAAATATGTGCTAACCAATCTTTGAGCCAAGAGAACCATGGGTTCCACTACTAGTTTGAGTGGGCCCAACGTGCCACGTAGACTCCAATGTGGGGGCTACGTATTGAATGGTCAGACGAACAAAAATACCAATTGGGTAAATGTCAAAATTGACCGTGAAAATGGTTCGTGAAAGAGGATTTTGGGAATTATCCCATATTGAGAGAAAATCAATGTTAAGGTTGGCTTATATATCATTGTATTGGATCTAAGGGCATGCCCTTAGGGGCATCCAAGTTTTGTAGAAGGTGAGGACCTACTTAAACGCACGCGCCAACGCCGCCGTCCGTCCAGTCAGCTCGGTTCGGTCGGTCGCGCGCGCGCGCACGCGCGTGTGTGTGTGTGTGTGATCTTGACTTTGTGGTCAATATCTTTTTGGCTAAAGCTCCAACAGAATTCGAAATTCAAAACTTATAACTGATGCACTTAAAGAGCATTAAAATGGGTTTAATTTTTGGATCTGTAACTACTTACAATTTATACCAATTAATGGACATTACTGGTTATTATTTACTGGCTTAATCATGGGTAAAGTAGCAGTATATAAAGGCTAGCTGGATGAAGCCAAGGACACACGAAAACTCTCTGCCTCTCCTATTCTCTCTCTACCTGCTTTCTGTCACGCATCCCCTGCAATCGTTTTTGTTGTTGTGCATTTCCTGTACGTGATTCACCGATTTGTTTGCGAAGGAATCCTGGGACACGATTCTGTCTTTATAATTCGAAAGCACCGGAGGACGAATACGCTTTTAAGGAAATCGTAACCATTACGAGATCCTTCGGTAACCTTTTATCGAATTCATCTTTGTACGATTGCCTTTCATTTCAATTTTCGTTCATTATTTGTACTAACATTGATAACACTTCATCCGTTGGCTATAAATCCTAGAAACTGGTAGGGGCACAAAAATTACTTTTCTTAAGCACGCGTAAGACTTCAGAGTTGGAAGCCCGGCCTGCAGGAACTGCACGAGGAAAAAATGGAGAGGATCCAAGAGCTGCAGAAGCAGAAGGAGTAACTGAATCAGAGCTTATAGAAAAAAGGAGGAAACTCCAGTAGTACTAGAGAAAATGGAAGCTTTCAACAACTTAAGTGACTAGTACAACAAGCTAAGAGAGGAGTACAACTACGCCTGGCACTATTTACCCTAATCCATTCTAACCTATTTAAAGGTCTTATTCATTTAATCACAAATGTATGTATTAGAATGTGTAAAATTTACATTTTAATGTGAAAGAGTATTTAACAAGTTGATCCGGATTTGACTCAACTAAAAATTATTACGCAATTCGTTTAATCAATTAATTAAATAGATTATAATAGATTGAATTACTTCAACTTGAAATCATGTGTATATTAGGCTATGTATGCTTAATTAATTAGTTTTTCATGGTTTAAGACTTGATCATTTTCTAAAGAATGTAAATTAATAAACTTATAAACTTGAATCCATATACGACTTTATATTCCCCGCCTATGTGGTGCAGATCAGGAGACGACATTTATATTTATTTTTAAAAAAAAATTTAAGATGACTTTTATGTTTACCAACTTGAATCATGTAGTTCTGTATCAATGAAAGATGTAGAATTAAAACACCAATCGAGCTCTAGCCATTGCAGTGTATTTTTTATGATTGGTTCCTATTGGCTGTACGACCAAGGTTTCACGTTGAATAGAAGTGGGGAGAATCATGGGTATATAAATATGGATAAATATTTCTATTGGTAGGAGGTCTTTTGGGTAGATCTCAAGCGCAAATCCTAGAGGGCATGTCCATAACCTTAATAGTCCGTTTGGTTGAAGGCACATGCACATAAAATATGAGGATGAAAAATATGAGTTTTTAACTTTCAGTTTCAGGGGTAGAATATGTTTTTTCTTTCGATTATTTACTTGAATAGAAAAAAGGTGAGAAATTTTATTTTTTCTTATTTGGTAATGGAATGTGGAAAGGAAAGAAAATGTTTGAGAAGAGTATATCAACCTTTAATTTTCCCTTCTACTTTTTCTTTCTATTTTCATTCCAATTTTGGGGTATGTATTTAATAAAGAGTTGGGGTGTGTTCAATAAGCATTTAAAACAGTTAAAAATTGATGTTCATTATGTTAGTTTCAAACACACTGTTTTCTCTCTCATACCTACTCTTTTTACATACTCATATACCCACATTTATATCATATCAAACATCACATCAAATTACAACTATCACTCTCTCTCTTTCTCCCTCCATCACTATCATGCAATTATTTAAATTTTAAAGGGCAAATAGATAATTTAAATTTTCACCAAAAATAAAACAAAACCAAAACCAAAACCGAAACCGAAACAAAACAAAACAAAACAAAAATAAAACTATATGAAAAATCAACTATCCAAACGCACCCTTAGTGTTTTCATTTTCCTCAACTCTAACCTTCCTCATATTTACCCTTCAACCTAACAAATGAAAACAAATGCACCCATTTTATTTCATCTCCTTATTTTCAGCCCCTCCTATTTTTCCTCCAACCAAACTCAACATAACAATTCCTTAATTATAGGATTGAATATGCTTAAATAGTTAATGTGCCACACAAGAGACATGAGTAATCTCTTTGTCTCAACACTCTTGATTCTTGAAGGAACCTTCGTTACATGTAGTGATTATTTTCCTTGTTAGAATATTGGGTATAATTTGATAGAATATTCTAGTCAATATTGTTAATTGTAATTTATGCATAGATAATTCCTGTAATTACTTTTGTAATACTTACCATAGATAGAGAAAGAGCACTCCTATATGTAGGCCTCGGTATATTGCTAAGAAAATCAATGAATGAAAATCAATTCCACAATTACCTCTCTTTTTACCATCGTAAGATGGTATTAGAGCAGGCTTGATTCTGGGAACTCGGAATAGAATCATCAACGTTCCTTCATACTCTTCTCGACCAAATTATCCAAAGACCAAACCCAATAAACCTGCATAACAAACCAGCAAGAATGTTAGTCACCAGTGATGAATCCAACAATACGAGAGGCCAGAATACATGCAGTATGCGTGACGAATTAACACTAAAAACTGCCAATTTGTTGCGTATTAGCCTTGGAGTACAACCAGAAGCAACCAATTCGGAGAACCTTGCACTCGAATTCAAACTCAGTGGGGATAATTACCCACTATGTGCAACTTTGATGAAGACGGTGATCGGAGGCAGGAGAGAGGATCCCATCTCTCCGACGTACCTCTTCCTCCAACAACAACGGATCAGGGTTTGAACGATGGGAGCAAAATGACGAGTATGTGTGTTCACTTGGTTGATACAAAATATAGAACCTCATCTGATTAATAATGTGTCTCAATACCCAACACCTATGTCCCTTTGGGATGGTTTAGCCGTAACATATGGCAGTGGCACTGATTCGTTACAGGTGTTCAATTTAAACCAAAGAGCAAATACAATGAGACAGGGGTAAGATGCCATTGAAGATTGTTGGAACAAGTTACAGAATTTGTGGATGGCAATTGACAGACGTGATCCAAATCAAATGAAGTACCCAGAAGAAATCACCATCTACAAAAAAGTTATTCAAACCCAAATATTATACCAATTTCTTACAGCAATCGATAACAAGTACGGACATGTGAAGAGGGACATCATGAAGGAGGAGCCTCTCCCATCAGTTGAAGCTGCCTAAGCCAAGGTAAGGCGAGAGAGTGCAAGAGGCCCAGATCTTGAAGCCGATGATCTTTAGTCATAATGAACCATCACCGGGGATTGGAGCAGGACTGATAGGTGCTCAAAAATTGGGACAGACAGCCGAAAAGAGACGTCACTCAGATTCAGCATGGCACAATCGAGAAGATAAATCAAAACTCCAATGTACAAATTATGGAATGAAGAAGCATACAAAGAAGGTATGTTTCAAGCTTGTAGGCTACCCAAAATGGTGGGAGGACAATCATTAGACGCGAGAAGATAATCAGACTTTCGCAGAAATGGAAGCGCCACTTAATTGCACATTACTTAGCAAGGTTGATCAATCTTCCTCCATTCTTGGTAATCTTTTGTCTCCTACTTGGAAGTCTTGATTGGATGATTTGTTTGTGAAAGAAAGTCTTCTCTTTTGTCTTTTCCTCCCATTTATCCTACAAAATAAATTGTTACACCACATTAGTAATGTAAAAGTACAACATTTGAGCATGCAATATTTATTTAATGTAAGTAACATAATTATTAATGTTACTTGGGCTCTTTAATTTATTAAAACTCTCTAATAAAATATTTTATTTACTAGGGTAAAAAATGGGGTGTCTACAACGTGTCAATCATAACAATTGTTCCATGCGCATTTAATGCCCCTCAAGCAGCGAGCATTTAAGTTAAAATTCAAGTTGCAATGATTAAGCGGGAAACTCAAAGAGTCAGCCGCCAAAAATTATGTCACTGGCGAACAAAATCAAGCAGACATGTGACGACCCGAACCGATAAATAAAATTATTTATTTCCATTTAATTGCATTTGCATCGTATGTGCATTTAGATTAATATTACGTTGTGTGACATATGTCAATGTGATTATGGTTCTTGGTTAATGGAAATAATTTACTAAGTGTGAATATGA